>VXAU01005055.1:486708-524837 GCA_013399695.1 Formicarius rufipectus | reverse complement strand
GGGGGGGGGGGGGGGGGGGGCACCTCTGTGAGGGAAGCATCAACAGGTGCAATTAATCAGCAATTAGGCACAACGGCTTAATTGGCTCCGGGCAGGTGGTGTCAGGTGTGGCTCGTTGAGTCTTGATAGTGCAGAGACCCAGCTGAGAAAGGCTCGAGTTGAAGGAGAACTGGGCACGGGGAGTAGTGTTGGGTCCCCCTTGGCATTTAGGAGCGTGGCCATGGATATGCCCTCTTGGCTCCATCAGCCTGTGCTCCTCTGCTTGGGAAGGAAAGCCAGCCCTGAGGCAGCAGCAGCCGCCTCACCAAGGGCCACAGGAGGTGCCTGGTTTAAGGGTGTGAGAAATATGGGCTTAATTCGTGTCAAAAATATAATGAAGTATACTGTATGGCTTGCCAAGTCACTCAATGGGATTCCAAAAGTATTGAATATGGATGTTGTGAAATATGCCATGAAGATTTAGCAGCAGAGCAACTATAAGCAAGACATGAACTTAGCTTAATATATATAAAAGAGGGTAAAAGAAGAAAGCCAAAGTTAATGGCTAAGCAGCCTTTTGATACAAGATAGATACAATGTAAACAAAAATTAAGGCGGGTACCTCAACACAACAGGGAGGCAGATGTAATCAAGATAAAAAGAGAGTATCCCCAGGAGAAAGAGATGGAAGGTGAACAATGGAGTGTCTCTACTAAAATTTTAAGTTGAGAATATCGTAATCCTTCCGGACCCACAATTACCAAAAAGATTTAAAAGGTCAATCATTAAACAAGAAATAAAGAATATGTATGTTTTCACTATATCTAAGCAGAGCCTGCGAGCTCTAACGGGGTGTTACTGACAGAGTGGTGACTCTGTGGTGCACCAAGCACTGGTTACTCTGTAATTTTCATTACCTATGCAATTAAAACTACCCTTTTCCTGAGTGACTTGGTCATTCTGGGTGGTCATTTTTAACAAGGGCAAGGTTGCTCCTTGCACCTCTCAGCGATTTTGGCTTGAAACTTTTACCTGGTGCTAGAGTATCATCTGGTCCTGTCGTTTCAGTCGCTGTTTTTTGGGGGTTGGGAAGGAGAAATAAGCTGACGTTGGTTTTGTTTGTGTGTATGGTTTTTGAGGTTTGGTTTGATTTGGTTCCCAGGGAATCAATTCCAGTGAATGCTGAGAAAAAAAACCTACAGTTGCACCAATTTGCACGTTGGTGCAAAACCTACAAGCATTGGGGAACGGGGCTTGAGAAGGCATCGAAATTTTACATGGCCAGTGTTGCTTTGACTGTCAGATGTACCCTAACCTGGGTCTGTTGAGTGGCAAGAGGGAGTCTCAGCAGGACAAACACATCTTCCATCACCATCCCTGCTTCTCCCAGGGCCTCTTCCATCGTGTGCTGCTCACCTTGGTGGAAGCAACAGTGTCACTCAACAAGGCTTTCCTGAGCACACTTCTGTGAGGCTCTCTGGGGCCAACGCAGCCAGGGCAGCTCTGCTGGCCTGCAGGGTAGCTTGGATGATTTATGAAACAGAAGCACATAAAAGCAGCAGGTTTTGCTGTTGTTTTAGAACATTTAGGACATTTAGAACATTTAGAACATTTGACCATGCAAAGGGACAAAGAGTAAGCAACTGGTTGCAAACAGACTTAGATCCTCCTTTGGTTCTTAACAAATGTGGTGGAAGGGCTCATTTGGCCGAGAGGGAAATTGGTGTTTGCATTAGGACCATTTCAGTCCCTGCTCCTTTGCTCTGAATGGATCATGAGCCATAATTTTCTTCCTCTCTGGTGCTGGGGGCCAGTTTTCCCAAAAAGACTCTGCAGGAGGCTTTTGACTTCCTGGCTCAGCTTTTGGCCAGCAAACCACTTGCTACAGGGTGGTTGCCCGGGGGAAATACCAGTTTAAAATTTCTAGAGGTGAGAAATGTGGTTCCATCCAACCCTGATTCAGCAAGGGCTGAGTCCACCCTCACCTGACTCAACCTTCTCTTTCTGGGATGAGCAGAGGGGCTGTCACTGTGTAAACAAGTCACACATTGTCACTGAAGATTAAAAACTGCTGCTTGTTTAATTTGAATTTTAAAGAGGGGAAACTTCGGGAGGGGAAAAAAATGCTGTGTAAAACATTAGCCCGAGGAGCACAGAATTTGGCCCAAGATCTTTCCCAGTTTCACTGGAATGGTTGAATGCACACTGCCAAAAGACAACCGTGCCATATAATGTAGCCCAGTGCTGTATGGAATATCCAACCAAAGGAATTATTGACATGCTGAAGGAGCTACAGAGGCAAATGAAGTTCACTAGGTAGGGCCTGCTTAATTCCCTATTATGCTTCTTTTTCTGAAGAAGTAAAAACTGGCTTGAAACAAGGAAACATTCCTCTCAGAAGCCATCTGGTTTCTTCAAACACTTTTGGGAAAAAAGAAATCTCTGCTCTGTCATACATAGTCCTAATTTTTCTTCTGCTGGGCTGTGTTGTAGGAGAACTTGTTTTCAGCCTTGTTCTTGCATTGAATTTCTGTTATTCATAACAATAACCGTGTACCAAACTCAATTCTTGGTTTTCCTGGTGCCTCACTCTTAAGGTGTCTTGGTAGGATCATCACTGCTTCTCCACTATTCAGCTAGTCACAAAGCTTAAATCATTTGAAACTCTTTCTAGATGAAATGAAACCTTGCCATTGTGAAAATAATTCTTTAAAACTGCTGCAAAGGACCATATCACAAACTGCTGTTACTACACACAAGCACCAGGCTGCATTCACATGTGATGTCCCACAGAGAGTTCAGGATGTGTAGAAATGCCTGGGGTGATGCTGATGCCTGAACATCCTGCTCAATGTTCTTGAAGTCCCAGGACATTCAGCAGACCTGGAGGCAACTCTGGATCACTTCTTGGCAAGGAGAAGGCTTATGAGCCTCAAGAGGCTTTTCCTCTTTTATTGGCTGGTGGTTTTTTGGTAAGTATGCAAAGAACAAAAAGCCAAGGTGAGAGAATTCCATACTTACCTCGAAAAGCACAGTAACTCCAAGGCAGCTCCCAGACAAGACTGCTGTTGCCCCAGGTCAGGCAATGGCCAGAGTCTCAAATCAGTGACATTTTATACCACACCAGTGCTGTTGCCTCAACAAGGACCTGAGCTGAATCCTCCATGTGTCACTCAGACTAAATGCAGCCCCTGACCCCGGGGCAAAACCTGCCTGCTCAGTGCCTGAAGGATGCAGCCCTGGAGCTTGTGGATTTCTGCTACTGCCAATTAATTGGGAATATCATTCCCATCCCTGGCCAGGGCCACTTCCACTGTGTCTTTATTAACCTTTACATGATTTGCCAGTGTCCAGAAGGCTTAGCTGAGTTTGGAGAGACAATGGGTAGGTCTCAGTGAAGAGTTTAGAACATTTAGGACGAGTCAAAAGGCAATACCTCCAGGAGCAGGGCAAAACATAATATGCAAGTGCTGTCCCTCTGCCCTGGGCCCTACTCATCAAAATGTGTTATCTTCCCTTGAACTCAAAAAAAACAAGGTGACATCCCTCTGCTGCACGTGGAAACTGCTGAGGTTATCGAAGGCCACTTGGCTACAACCACAAAGACACTTTTTAGTTAAGCCAACAATATCTGCAAAAGGTAAAAATGCTTCTTGGCATTCCAGCTGTCCAGGAGCAGAAAGAAAAAAAAAACAAAACAAAAACCACACCAAAAAAAATCACAAACAGAAGGGGCAATAGGGTGTAGTAAATTGCTACATTTCCAAAAGCTAATTTTTAAGATTTTCCTTCCAGCCCCTGGAGAACTGCCAGGCTGTTCTACAATGCAGTGTTTTCCTCGGTGCTCTGCTTTCCTTATTAACAGGTGCTAAACGGGCCAGGCTTCGTGCCTGCCTCTCACCCAGCAATCTCGGGCCTCGGCAGCAATAATACACACACTGAGATGTTGCACAAATAGCCACGTCGTGTTGGCCGATTACACCCTACTCGTCTGTTGTTAACAAACCGTGCAATTTCTAGTTTCCTGTAATAAATCCCAGCGTGATTATCTTGCAATCTTACAGGTAGAAGTGTAATTAAACCAGGGAAACGTAGTGATAATTACCAGATAGATACCAAAGACACCGTGTTGATCCCAAATGCTTCTGTGTGATGCTAATCATGGCCCACGGTATTTGTATTTCTTTGATACTTTCCTTAATATCTCTGAGAACAGCCATGTGAAACTGATTGTCTCGTACATTATTAACTGGGGCCTTCCATTTAAATTCACTTGCCAGCTTGCAAGGCAATCACAAATCTTACAGGGGACAGAGATGTGACAATTTCATTCTTAGATAACAATGCAATGTGAGACCCAGCTATGAATAACAATTGTAGTCCAGCACACAGAAGTAGTTCCATGCTAAATCCCATTGCTTGGTGATATTTTTTCCCCGAGATAACAGAGATTCCTATGCCCTGCATCAGCTTCCCGTCAGGAAGCTTCATCTGCCAAACTTCCTGCTTTGCCACAGTGGGGAAGAAGGAGACAATAAAACATTTTCTTTACCAGGATCATTGCATGGCATGGGACATCTGTGGGGGGAACTGCTCCCAGCTGGGCAGGAAAAAAAAGTGAACTAATAGCAAAAAGGGATGAGAAGAGACGAACAGAATGAAGAGGACAAGTTCAAAACACGTGGGACCTCAGAAAAAATACACCTGAGCACCCCTTCATTTTCTAACAGAGTATGACGTTGAGACCAGCATGACTTTGTGGGTGTTCTGTACTTTCTGAAGACACAGAAGAGTTCAACAAATCATTTGCTTTTTAAAGCCCACGGAAGTTCTCATGCTTTACAGGGACAGAATAAGGAGTTCTCAAACATATCCTGAGGTACAGGAGTAACATCTTCCTAGCAGGCAAAGCCAAAAGGTCAGAGCTGACAGGTGACACACACCTCTCTAAAGAGGGAGGACAGAAGGTGAAGGCCCAGGGCATCACAAAGCTGCTGCTCATGCAAATGCACACATGAAGGCAGCAGCTTTGCCTCACTGTTAACAGAAGTTCTGCTGGCTTTTCCTCTCCCTGGGGCTCATTCCCACTTCATCTGCTAATAGAGCAAGTTATATTGAATTGGATTGACTGTCGTCAAAGTTTGCTGATCAGGACCCAGTCCTTCAAGCTGGCACCGAGCCTGGAGTGTGGATTTGTCACAATAATGAGCCAGGCTGGGATATTTTGAATAAACATGGGCTCCCCTGGTGCAGGGCCAATTTGTCATCTGCATATGAGAAGTGTAGTTATGGGTATTAAATGCCAGAACACTGAAAGCTTGGAGACTCCTGAGCACCCCACCAGGAGCCAGCTCCCCTATCCTGTATGCCTAAGCAAAACACGAGAGATAAAAGCCCAGGGTGACATTTGTATTTCCAGAGCATTTGCATTTCATTTCACAATATTTTGTAGAACATTCAGCAAATAAGCAGTGGCAAACTTCAACACTCTCTCATTCCTCAGCCAACCTGAGCTCCCCAGGGGGCTGCTGACCAGAATTAGAGGCTGGAGCACAGCAGAGGTTCGCAGGAGGCAGCAGGACTGGGGGCAGTGGCACAGTCCCACTACCCTCTGTCTGCAATGCCAGGCTGCTGTTGCCCACCAGGAAAAGAGGACTCCAGGTGGAGGGGCAGCTCTAACTGGGGCTCTTTTGTTGACTTTTTCAGTTCTATTTCTCTTCTTCTGCTTCAGCACTGACAAGCTTTGCTTCTTACCTTCTTCAAGATGTCATGATGGCCCTATTTTGCTGCCTGAGCTCTTTCCCTGGCAGGACTCAGCAGCATGGAGGTTCCCCTTCAAGCTCTCAGCCCCCACAGGTTTCCCTCCTGCTGCTCTGAGTGGTTACCAGAGCTCCAGTGCTGAACTCCTCCACTCTGTACATGCACAAAATCCAGTTTTATCTAGTAATGGGCAGTGATTTCTCTCTTCTGTAGGCCTACAGTCGTGTTACAGTCACATTTAGCATCCCAGGGTGCCTCTCTGCCTTGCAGGGTCATGGTCCTGGCATAGTTCGGGGATGACCTGTCCTCATCATTGCTCTGCTTAGCTGAGAGAAGAGACTTCTCCTTAGAGGAAGGAAAGAAATGACCTTCTGTAGGAAAAAGTGGGGTTTCCTCTGCAAAAGGAGGTTTGGCACATGATTTCTTTTTTCTGGGGTTTTATTGTTGCTGCTGTTCACTTTTCCCCGCTTGCCACGGTAACTGTTTGGTGTCAGGACTGACAAACACCTCATTTTGTAGGTGGTGAGTGCTGGATGGAGGACCCATCTGCCTGGGGAAAGTGGGGAGATGTGACCATTCATCAATCCCAGAGGACAATGTGGCAAAGCTAAGGTTCCACCCCATCAGCTGCTGCCTTCACAGCAGAGCTGGCCCCGCCATGGTCACTTTGACTGATGCAGTGGAAGATCCGTCTCCCCTTTCTCTCCCGACATCTAAACTATCCAGACTGTGAAGTTTTATATTCCACTGCATCACCTTGCTGGAGCCTTCACGTGCTTGGACCAAACAGCCCTAAACTCCCTGATCCAAGAGTGCAGACTGGTCTGTCACCCTGGCTAAGGACGAGTCTGCATGACTCAGAGACTTCTGTGGTGCCCCCAAAGTGATCCACTCTTGTCACATCCAGAAGGGTAACTTTCCCCAGCACACCAAAAGCTCATTCATTAATCTCATTAATCTCATTAATCTCAAAGCCTGCAGTATGAACTTTAACTAATGTAATGCAATTGTTTCCAGCAGTAAGTAGCCAGACCTAAAGCACGTCATATTCCCTACAGTCATCGAGCAAGAACAGCTTGCTGCTGCAAGGTGGAGTCCCGTTTCACTTTCAACAAAATCCTACCTCACTTCTAATATGAAACTCTCCAGAGGACAGAAGGCAGAGCTTTTTCTGATGTAGAACAGCTGCTCCAACCCCTTGATTCAGGCGGGACACCCAGAAACCTGCACAATGGTGCTTTGTTGCAGATGCTGTAGCACGGATTGTTAAAAGCAGTCACAACGCAACATTAGCACCTCAAAGCTTTGATAACCGGGGCAGTGCAGAGAGCGGGCTGGTAAAGCACAGACCGAGAGAGAAACCCTTGTCTGAACAAATGACAAACGAAACTTGCAAGGCAGAACATTATGTGGAGTTATTTTGGTGTTTAACTGGAGGACAACTGAGGTAAAGTCAATAGAGGTTTTCCACGGGAACACACACAATGAATTGTGTTGCACATACCTGGGTCTTCATTAATTTCACTATTTATTAATAGTGAAATGTTCACTGCTGCAGCTCTTGTGAATTAGACACAAGATGCAATCCTACTGTCACCTGAAAAAGAAGCATCTGGAAGAAAACCTATGCCTTCAAGCACCTTTACTGAGTGTTGCTGCCCTGCCATCCCTGACTTCAGTGCTACAGCAGCTCACAAGGAACTGATGCCCTGCCTCGGGTATGTGCAAAGAGGGAGAAATACACCCTCAAGCAGAAGGGTCTGGGCATCACATCACCCTTCAGCCTTCAGAAGACACTCCAGCTGGTACACAGGTATTGAGAATAAAGTACCCCAAGTCAGCAGTGCATCAATACCAACATCTTGATGTACCAACTTCTTTCCTCCAAAGGAAGCCCCAAACCCCGAGAGTCCAAGAGGCAGCTTTTATTCTTGGCTAGGGGTGGCTGTGAGGACTGGAACGTGATGACAAATCTAAATCCTGATGAAAAACTGCCAGGGGCCCATAAGGCTGCCAAAGTACAGTAGGCAGGCTTTCACATAATTGCAAGTCTTCCTTTCTCAAATGCCCAACCTGATTGACCAATTAAAGTGTTTAATTCTCTGAGAAAGAGTCTATCATTAACTGTAATTTGTTCTAGTCTCACCGGTCCTTTCATGACTGCCTCTGGTGAAAGAACCATTATGTATGATCTCAATCCCCATGTTATAATGGGGAATTCTTGATAGTTTGCTATAAATAGGAATTGATTCATAAGGAAAATAATGAATTCATTGCTAGTCTTTTACCAACTACTTAATGACTGTCAAGATACATTAAACATTCTTAGCCCTACACTAGGGCCTGACTTTATTCTTGGCCAACACATCTGACTGTGTTATGCACTCAGTGAATTAATGCCAAGTGAAAAATAGTCTCAGTGACTACAAATAAATTTTAGAGTGCTTTATTTCATCATAAATATTGACACTGATCATTATAAATGCCTTCCAAAAGAGGTGATCTTATTCACTAGACAATCCATCATTAAAAAGAAAGAGAAAAAAACCAAAACCAAACCAAACCAAAAAAAACAAACCTCAAACAAACAAAAAACCCAACCCAGCCTAGCACATCATGTTATCCTCATGCTTCCCTGGTCATTCTCACCTGAAAGAGCTTGACACTGTGCAAGGGCCTCACAAGTTACAGGCACTTTTTAAGCTGTGTTACTTGATAGATAATTAGAAAGATAGTATAAATCCATTTGTGTGTTTAATTTTATCAAACCTCACTTGCACATCTTGTCCATGCATCAGTGTAATTACCAAAGTGTACTATTATTTAACTTCAAAGCACAGCTCAAGGGTCACATCCCCTACTCTTGCCCAGCCTCTCCTCACAGAACCAGCTGGAAAGACCGAGCCCAGGCTTTGAGAGCTCTTTATTTTCCCTGCTGTTTAGGGAATCCCTTGCGGCAGCATCACAGGTCCCCAGGGAAAAGGTGCTGCAAAGGTGTCCAAGAAAAGCCTGGCCATTGTGACAGGGAGAGCCCAGGGAACGGGGAAAAGTAGTTTGGAAGGCTGGGTGCACCTTACACCAGGGTGCATTTCCAGCCCTTGCATCTCCAAGGCCCAAGGAGGAATATCTGTCATGCTACAAGAACACAAATCCATGCTTTGTACTTGTAAAGGAAACAGAGCAGAGCTAGGCACTGCAGTCTGCAGGGAAGGTCTGTGATGTACAACCACACCACAGAACATCCACCTGCATGATGGATATTGGGACTGGGAACAACCTGGAGGCTTCTCTGGGAGTGTGGATGAGTTCGGCATGAGAGCTCATTATTTGTGATGTGCACTGGGTACATACAGTGTGTCAATTCAATAGCAAGTTTTCAGGGAGCACAGTGGGGATGGATAAGTCTCTCAACACCCCCCCAGAATTGCTACCTTTTCTGTTTCCTTTCTCCAGTCACTTTAAATAGGCTGAGGAAGCACAGAGGAACTGGGTACATCCAGTGTGTTAATTCAGTAGCAAGTTTCCAGGGAGCATGGTGGGGATGGATGGTTTCTCCTAAGGGAAAAGGGAACACGCCCAAACTTTGGAGCCTCCATCAAATAGAAAGTCAAAACTAGCTAAGGAAGCAATTTTCTGAAGGAGCTAAGGGACTTAGGCTCAAGTTGCTGAGAGCAGCTTGGTGTTTTCTAGGAGGAGTGACTGTTGTAGCCAGAGAATTTCCTCAGGAAACTTTGCCTGGACCATTCCTGTCTCTTTGTGCAGGAGCACTGACAGCTCCACCTGACCTGCCTCCTGCCTGCTCCTGCTCAAACAGGGCACCCTGAACCACCTGGAATTTCTTTTCCCAAGTGGAACCTGGTTCCTCACATTCCTTCTAAGGCCCCACCCCATCAGGTGATAACTGCACCAAATCTGAGCACGGGACATCTATTTGTGACCTCCACATACCCTGCAACACATTTTCTGCCATGGTGCTTGGTGTCCCACTGATCATATCAATGTCAAATTAAACTTATCCTTGCAGTTTTTAATGGAATTCACCCATGATGTTTGACCATGGTACAGAACTTATCCCTGCCATTTGGAATGGAGGTCACCCATGGCATTTGAACACAGGACAGACACCTGAAGCTTTGCTTTGTTTCAGTAAATCAGGAAGAGCTGGAATAACGAGCCCTGTAACCTGCAGGAAACGTGTATTCCTGTCACCAGTCCAAGAGAAAGGAAGGTCTTTAGTCAATATTCCTGAGGCAAAAGCCTTAAAACGTGTATATTACCTTGTATATATCATATTATATACAATAAGGAGCTGACACAACTTGCTGGCAAGTAACACCAAAAATATATACAGAATATAAACACATTATATATATATACACACATTTTATATATACACATTTTTATACATACACATTTTATATATATACATTATATATATATATACATTTTTTACACACACACACATATGCACATTATATATAAATTAAGAGCTACTGTCTTGGTTTCTTCTTGGGCCTTCCTCCAGTTGCTCAGCTAGTGAAAATCCACAGACTGTAATCCTGGTTAATTAACACTGTCTGCTCAATGAGAGATTATCATGTTCAAAATATGTTCTTTTCTGGCTGTGACAGGCCTCATGTCCTACAAAAGCTGCTTGCACAGAATAGCAGCACAAATAGGAAGAAAAGATTGGAAATCCAATTATTTAACTCCTGATTCAAATGAGGCCGAGGAAGCCACAGTAATAAATCACCTCAAAGCACAAAATACGCTTTTATGGAAAATCCAGAGTAGGTAAAGAGGCAGCAGATATAATGTGGAAATAGACCCTTCCTGGTGCCCCCAAAAGAGGAAATTTATACAATAGACAGATAGGGACTGATGTTTACACAGGTCCAGAAGCATGAGGTGTTGCTATTTAAAATGTCCAGTGGCTGTCAGTGTAACAAAGACTCTGATTTTTAAGTGCCATTTATCTGCCAGGGGACAGGAAGGCTTCGTTTGCATTTCCCTCTCCTTTGTGCCCCTTCTTATAGGAACTGTTCAGCAGACAGTAGCAGGAGAAAGACATCTGGCCCTAAATCATATTCCTCACAGCCTCAGTGCCTCAGTCTGCAGCAGAACCTTTCCAGGGGACACTTAAATCCACATGACAGCAGCATTTTTCAGCAGATACCCTGTTATCAGGATACAGTAATCTGGGAATACAGACTATTCCCAATATTGGAACTGTCTTGGGAGCACTGATGGATGTCTTTCTTCCTGCAGAGGGCGGGGAATGGACAACAAGTGGCACTGGTGGGAATGGATGGCAAGGAGCAGGGCTCTTCAGGGCTCTTCAGGGCTCTGCCACCCAGGGCATGCAGGGAAAATCACCCCATTTCTCTGAGCCCCAGATGTGCTAATGGTATGACAGGGATAAGACCTAGAGTTGCCTTAAAGCTTACGGAGCCAAAAAGAAGCTTTGGGTAGAACAGATGCTGTTTGCAAGGAAATTCCCTTTTTCGTATAAATGTTTGGGATGTTTGTAATTAAAAAAAAAAAAAAAATCACAAAAGCCAGATTTGAATTCTTTTTATAAATTTTAGTTCTCTTTTTTGGCAAGGAAAACACAAAGCTTTTCAATGAATTCCAAGGGGGAAATAAAAATTATCCTCCTTCCTTAAAACCTTCCTTTAGTTTTGGGGGGAAAAAATCAGCAAAAGTAAATCTTTGACTAGACTTAATGAATCATAGAAAAACACTTTGGCTCAAAAGCAGCAAATAAGAACCAGATACTGTTATAGATCAGCTCTCTCTTGATGGTCCAGTTTTGCTGAAGTCGGAGTCCAGCTGACAGCATCCTGACTCCCACGGGTCAGGCTGGTCACACAGGTGGAGACAAGGTCAAGCTCTGCTGAAAGCACATTTAAGTCCCATTTTGCTGCCACTACACGGGCAAGATTAAACTGAGCTGTGGGGAGGTTAAATGACTATTTTGCTTGAGCCACTGACTCAGACATTAAATCAAGTGGAGAGCTGATGGTACCTAAGAACCTTTTCTCGTGATGGTCAAGGAAACCAGTGCTGGGCTTGTTAAATACTTGTTTAAACAGTTCTCACCAGCTGAAGTTTCAGGCACAGGGAAGGCTCTGGAAAGAGTGAGGAACCCGAGGTTATCTTAACAGAGCGCTAAAAACAGACCAACATCAGCTTGTTTTAAACCACTTTCCAACACACCAAAGTAGCTTTACTGAATGAAAAAAAAAAAAAAAATCACCAGCTACACAACGTTTAAAAACATGCAGTGTTTGCATGTTGGGACACCCAGCAGCACCAAAAATGTATTAGCAGTGTTGGGAAGGAGAGGCAAAGGGATCTTCACAACACAAACACATTTATTTCCTAGCACTTCCCCAAAATAGTTCTAATGGATGTGGTGGTTACACATTCTTCCCCCCCAGGGCTTTCATTTGGATTGCCCGGGGTAAATGATTTGGCTAATGTCGCCTCTGCTTTCTGTGGTTTGAAATAGAGCTATTATTTCCAAATGGACTTTCCAAATAACAGTGGAGATGAGAGACCATCAAACAAACAGCTGCTGTGAGCCTTGGGGATGCTGACTGGAAACGGTGTCAGAGGCATTGTTTGAATAGGCAGTCAAGAAAAGGGCCATTTTGATGAATGTGTCCAGGCATTAATATCAATCATCATTTCCTTCCAAAAGAAAGCCCTTGGAAATGCAGCACTTGAACCCAGCTGTACACACTGCTTTGGGCATGGCCATAACATCTCCTCCAAAAAAGGGCTTGCTTGCCTTGACCTGTGGGAAGAACAGAAAATAATCTGAATTATCCTAAATGCAGCTAATTGCTCTAAAGTGTGTCTGGGCACAAAAGAGGAATAAAAGAGATTTCTCTCTCCCAGCAGAAAACAGCTACAGGGACTGTTTCTGGAGGGGAGAAAAGGGTGTTGGTCATTTGACATAAATCAGTTCCCTTTGGTGTTTGCAAAACAGAGCAAGATCATAACATGTGAGCAGACTGAAATTACAGCTGGATACATTTATAGGCTTGTTTTCGTTCATTTTAAAAAGAGATTGTGAAATCTAAAAGCAATCAACTGAGGGTTTTGGTCCACTTCTGTCTAATCAGTGCTTCAATTGATGCATCGCCTAAAAATACTTGAAACTGAAACTGTCAGATGTTAACAGTGTCTCTTCTTCTGCCATTAGATAATATGCAATCAGTGATTATGGGCAGCAGTGAAGCTTCTTAATTCAATGACTATGCACCACCTATCTTTCCCATTTTGCTGACAGAAGATCCAGCTGTTTCTGGTTCCCATCAATGCACTTCAAAGATTGGCAAGTATAGCTACAAAATTAAAAATAGGAACACTCTGCATCCCACATCAGTCACCCTCTTGTGGCAAAAAAGAATTTCAGAAAGTTCTTGAACAGACCAGAAAGAATGGGATTTATTTTTAATAGACACACTGGTAGTCATTGTGATAGATTTTCTCCAAGTAACAAAAAAGGGCAACATCACTGGTGGATGAGTTGACTCTTGGGCCACTTTGCTCCCAAAAGGATTATCCTATACAGGGAGACTCTTTTGTGCTGCTGGATCAGGCTTCAAGTCCATCCCTGCCTGCAAAGTGGGTTAACATTTAGTCCATGGAGACAAAGAGTTCAGCTGTTTTCTCTTCCACTGTCTCATGGCTTCTTGTGTGAGGTGACATGCACTGTAAAAGTTCAAAGGAATAAAGTATTGGGGGGCACTCAGATCAGGGAGAGCAGATCTGCCTCGATTGATGTTAGGATTTGTGCCTTTCTTGATGTGAAAGGTGGTGACTCATCCCACATCAAAGCTCAGGGAATTATTTCTGTGAGCAAAGAGTGATCCCACCCCACGGACCTCACTGGTGGGGCTGCACAAAGCTGAGTTACTGCATGCAGGTGTCAAAATGGCTGTACAACAAAATCAGCTCCCAGTTTAAAAGGTCTGATTGAGGATAAAAAATGAACTTAAAAATGTCCTGAACAAGTGTCTGACCACTGAATCCCCAGAGCGGGAGTGTTTTTATCCATGGTGTGTGCATGACAACCATGGGCACTGTGTGAACTCCAGGCAGTTTGGTTTAATCACTGCTATTTCCAGGTGCCTGTGCATAGGGGTCCCTTGAGGAAGTGACTGTGATTACTTTAGGCATTCATTTGGGGTTTGTGCCATATGCCAAACTCCACTGGCACTTGTACTCCTCAGTCACCGAGGCTGATCCACAAATACCCACCACAGAGTGTTTGTGCTGGTACCAGAGTTCCTGTACCATGAATATGAACCTGAGACCTTGCTCCAAACAATTTCTGTCAGGTCTCTGAGGGCACTTCCAGCCCTGGCTGTCCCTGCTCAGCCTCCCAATACCACGGGCAGTCACATAAGGACCACAGGAGGCACAAGATCACAGGGGCAGCAGTGATGTCTCTCCTGCTTCCTAGAGTAGATGTGCTCCTCCAGATCTCTCTGTAAGTCCAAGAAGCTGCTCTGATTTATGCCACACTTGCCTGGCTGCTGTCAGGGGTCCAGGTTTTCAGTCTGTAGTGGGCCCAAGTCATTCCCTGTCTTTGTCCCAGCCCTCTGTCCATGCTGCAGAGGCAGTGAGGGAGCAGTGTGAAAAGCCGGGATGTGCCTTCAGATGGGGAGGTCCCCTCAGGTCCTCCCAGCCTCCTTCATGTGATGAGCAGAGACCAAAAGGGCTGCAGTCTGCCCTAAGGTACTTTATCTGACTTGTCTCTAATAAATGCCACCGTCCCAACAGCAAATTTTTTGCAGAGAACTATTTATGGTCAATTCACAGCCTGAAGGATAAATGCCATTAGAGGATTAAAATACATTTGAATTCCAAAGCTGAAGAAATCGCGTTGTGCTTTCAGGGAGACCACACATACCAAACAAAGAAGCTGCCCTCACTGCACACCCTTTACTTCCAAACTTTTGCGAGGACTGGGAAGGAAAGCCACACCAGCACTGCCCTCAGGGATCTGCTACAGGGTCTGCCAGGTCAGCAGGGTCCCCAAAGCTCCCAGAACCTGCCCAGGACCATTATGCTTCCCAGAACTTGCTTGTCCCCTAGACTGTCTTTGGTCACTTCTGTGCTGTTGTTTGTCTCTTGTGGCTGGTTTTCTTTCTTTCACCCCTCTTGGGTGTGGAGCAAGGAGTGAATCCCAAAATAAAGAAGAACACATTCAGAATACATTTAACCCTACCTGAATGCAATGGATTATACTTCCCCTTGAAGTCTAGCATTTGTTTGCACACTGGGAGTTCATCTACCACATTGGCACTCAGAGGGCTAACAGGATCTCCCTCCCAGTCTCTGTCCCAAGGACTGTGTGGCTCAGAAATACTGGGGGGGAAACCAGCACTGGAACCAGGCTGTCCAGAGCACGGCAGCTTCTGTTCACAGGGATTTGTCAGGCCCTCCTCACCTTGGGCTCAAAACTGTGGTAAAAACTAGAGCTGAAATAACTGAATTTACCCAGTTTCCACAGCCTGGCTGGAGGGCTGTCCCTATGGATTGGTTGTATTTTAGGGACAAAGCTCCCCCACGTGAAGTAAAGGCATCCTTACATGGGCTGGGAACAGCGGAGTTCCCAGTGCTGGGGCAGCCAAATGGGAAATTTTTCAGCCACACAGGAGGGTTAAAATTGCTTTAGCTCTGCCTGCTTCCTTGTGTATCTCTCACAGCAAAGTCTCTCCATCCTGGCCTCGGGTTTGGCCAAGGTCTGGTTTAGCTGCTGGACGTATGATGTAGATCTGCCAGACACAGCTGCTTTCCCCCCTTCTAGGCAGATGTGGAACCACCCCAAGCTTCGTGTGCTCACCAATCAGCCTTTGCTCAAAGGAGATTTTCCTCAATTATCAACTGTCCTTCCCCTTCTCCCCTCCCCATTTGATTCTTTTCCATCTTGGTGCTCTGGGGAGCTTTCCAGAGGTCTTGTGTGAGGATTACAAAAGCAATAAGTGGTTTATGGGAAAGTGGCTTTTTGGTGCACCCAGCGTAATACAAATTAGGATTGTTTATCACTTTATTCCCTTATCAGTTATTACTGTGTGGATGCTGATGTACTTTTGAGGCCTCTAAATAAAATTAAGAGGGCCAAAGGTAACCGAATTATTTTCGTTGGCACATTAAGGAACACGCTTGCCAAAGAAAAGATCGTGTGTACAATGCTGCTAATGAGCAAAGTTTGTCATACCTCTATTAAAAGAAACCCTGGAAAAAGGGGTAATCTTGTGCAGAAGGACATAGGAATTCTGCAGGTCTAATTTATCTGTCTGTGGCAAGAAGTCTGTCTCTGACTTTGATGACTCTCTGGTTTCTTTAGGTTTTAAACTCTTCAAAGCAAGGAGTGCCTTCTTACCTAGCCCAGCAGAGTGAGAGCCTGAGCTGAGATGAAGACCTCATAATGTTCATTTATTGCTAATGAAGAATTATATTCTTTGCTATTTCTCCCTGGATCTGGTGGGAAATTTACTGCATATATTCACTTCAGAGTAAATCCAGAGAAAAATAAAAATTCACTATCCTATGGCCAGGAAGTCCAAAGAATGCAAAACTGGGTATTATATTTTAGGTTCTTCCACTTTTCACCTTTGCCACACCTCCTGTGTCCAGGAAGGATTTGGTGCCCAGGCCCACCAAATGACAGATCTCACTCAGATACTCAGGTAGGAGAACCTGTTCTGGTAGGAGGCAGTTCCTCTGACTTCAGGTGTTCCTGTAGCTTTCAGACAAAGCTGTAGAAAGAGAGGGGGGGGAATTAAAAATTAATTACTCTGTCAATGAAATGAACAGAAGCTCTGGCATTTGATTGTCCAGCAGAAGCTGTTGGGCAGTTATTTATGTTGCTAAGAATGTCAATAACAAGGTGCAGTGCACTGCAGTGTGGTTTTGTTAATGAATTAAGGAAAATGGTGTTATTTTTAGATTTTAAACTGATACCAGAAAGCGAACTCTACAACTCTTCAGGAGAAAACAAAACAACAAAACAAAGCACTGTGCTCAGGTTTACCGGCATTGAAAGCCATTCCCCTCCCTCCTGACAAAGAATAAATGAGAGTAAATGTCCAGCCAAGCCGGTGATGACTCCTGACTTCTTTGAAAATGCCGTGATTCTTTAAAAAGAGCAGCGGGAGAACAGGCTGAATGACTAACGGGCGGATTGTGCCCTCTGGAAAATCCCGGAGATGGTGTGGAAATCGCTGCACTCCCCCAAAGGCAGGATGAGTTGTCCTCAGCAGAGATGCCGGGATCTGCATCACCACAGCTCTGCCTCCCTCCAGCACCACATCTGCCCTTAGGGGAGGAAAAGCACGAAGAGAAATCCTTCTCTTTGGTTTTCCCCCCCTTGAAACTCTAGCTGATTTCGACGTGTGTGTGCCTATGTTTTCCCTTCTCTCCTTCTCCACCTCCTGTTCCCAAAGGCATCGGTGTTAGCACGGGGGCAGCTGCTGAAACCCACGCTGCCCTGACCTGGGGTGGGAGGGTCAGAATCCCCAATCCCTGGGGTGCCACCCAGCCTCGGAGGCTGCTGCACTGTTTTTGGACCTACCTGGGCCAGGTACTGACAGTCAGAGATGGTTTCTCTAGTAAAAAAAGTACATACAGAGCACACACACCTATAAATACGCTATAAAAAGATACATGAATCTTCCCCTTACAAGGGGTTTTAAGGTTTTACGTAACAAGTCAGCAATAATAACATTCAAATATATTATAATTCAGGCTATTAGAAAGGCTGAGTGGGATATGTCCACTACTGCAGATTTTTCAGTCAGAAGAAGCCTCGCTGGGGATTGTCCAATGGCCCTTTTAACACATCTATATCCCACAGCTGAGTCAGGCACCTCATGGCCATTTGCTGGGGCAGGAGGAGGAGAGGAGGAACTGGAAGACCTTCGAAAGTGCCTGCCCTGGTCGTTCAGACTCCTGCTGGTGGGTGGGTTGTGAGCCCAGCAGCGCAGGGAGGGGAAAGAGCTCCCGGGGAGTTCGCAAGGGACACCAGCTGCACGCTGTGTAAAAGAGAGTAAAACAGAGCAAAGCCAAACAAAACTAACAAAAAAGAGTTCGTAAAGTTCTTTCAGATCCATTAATATTAACCTCCCCCCTCTTTTCTCTTTCCCGTACTAAAGTCGTCTCGGTGAGACAAATCTCTTTTTAAATCTTTATCAGAAGAAAAGCAAAACTGTGGGGAGGAGATTTGCACGAAACCTGTTTATCAGTGCTGGGCGTGCGAGCCAATCCATCAGCCCTGCTGTGATTCTGGGTGCAGTTTTCTCTGCCTAACTCGGATACTTCAGATGATATGAAAGGATTTAAGTGTGCACTTCAAACTTTTTTTTTTCCCCCTAGATTTATCCTACCAACTTTTTTCTCTACCATGAGTATTTGTCTCTTTTAAGGTCTGCTTTGCATTACGTAGTCTCTCTGTATTCCATGCAGATGAAAAGCACATGCACCTCCGCTCCTCTCTCATTATAATGCTACTTTCTGAAGAAAAGCATCTCCTGTGTTCTAAAGAAACGCTGTTAATACAAAGTTTCAAAAAACCTGTTGATGACTTACTGGGAAATAGCGAACAACATAATTTTCGAATCTTTGCCTTATATTCGCTCAATCTTAGATCTCTCTGCCAAAAGGGTGCAAACCACTCCTTGAAGGTGGGGCTGGCAGCCCTATTGTTACTATTGCTTAACTACGTTTACCAAACATTAGACGTTTTAGCTAAAATTTCCGCGCTGAATATTTACCTAAAATTGAATTACGTGGGAAACTCTTAACGAGAAGTTACTCTTATCTCAAAGACCAGGCCCTGGTTATATTTTGCCTTGTCAAAACACTCTGGGTAATCTTTCTCAGAGAGGCTTTAATGCCCTTAGCCTTTGACAAAGGAACACGAAATTTCCCTTGGTGAAAGCCTGCCCCAAATTAACCACATTAGGAAGCTTCGAAAAACTGCAGGTACCGCCTGACCAAATCCAGAGACTGCATCTCCCTGAGCAGCTTGTCGAGGGGATGAGCAACCTGGGCTAGTGGAAGGTGTCCCTGCCTATGGCAAGGGGTGAAATGAGATGATTTTTAAGGTCCCTTCCAACCCAAATCATTTTAGGGCTTCTATAAGGACTTTGGCTTCTTTAGCCTGTGGATGGGACATGAAAGAAGAGAGCAGGCACTCCTTCCCTCTTGCTTTTCCAGGATTTCCCTTTCCTGAACATAGGAGAAGGAAGCTAAAGAGCTGTACAGCAGTGTAGGGAGCAAGATGGGAAGCTGGAGAAGGAGAATAGATTATGAGACAGCATCTGGTGCAGAGACTTGAGGTTTACAGAGGTTGGACTCGGTGCCTGAGGTAGGGAGAGGGGAGCTGGGCATAACGTGGGGGGCAGGATGTGGGACTGAAGTCTGGCTGTCAGAGGGACTGAGATTTGGGGAGAAAAAAAGATGCTGAGGCTGGATGAGAAGGCAAGGAAAGGTCAGTAGGGATGAATGCTGAGGGCCTGGGGAGGAGGGGGCTGTGCCCACACTGACTGTGTGGAGGAGCAGGATGGCTGAGTGAAAACTGGGGTGGGGAAGAGGCAGGACTAGGTGTGTGTATGAATTACACACACTATTTCCACTGCCATTCCTGCAGATGTACCAAACCTACCTTAAATCCAACTGGTAAGTGTAGTCGTGGCCCCTGGGAGCTCCATGTGGTTCACAAAACCCACCCAAGGTGATGGGTGAACACAGAGGCACCACTTAGCCGAGTAGCATCCCAAGAATGAAAAGGAGAAGCCGCAAAGACCATGCCTCAAAAAGCCAGGTAGAAGACTGTGGGCATTAAAGCAGGCTGGAACTCAACAGTCCACTGTTTTTGTGCTCTCAGCGAACACCAAAGTGTGCCACAACTCTCCAGTGGCAAGTTCACAGTCATCATTGGCATTGCAGAAGCCCAAAGAGCAGAACTGCTTCAGCAGCAAAGGGTGTCCCTCTCCTGCTGCTGCTCACCCTGGGCAGCTGTATAACGTTCTATTAACAAGGCTTGGAGGGGCAGGGGAAATGCTAATCCAGGGTAAAAACAGGTACTTGAAATTCAGAAACCTCCAGTTCTCCATATAGATAATCTTGCTTCATGTTCTTTATACATAGGGCAAGGTTCACTGGAGTAATGCCTTTTTATTCCTGTCCTTGTGCCCCTCAACACACAGAGAATGGGAGTGCAACAGGGACCAGTTTGGTCGGGTTTATTTAATGAGGCCATTGCTTTTATATGGCAAAAAAAAAGTACAAGGTCAGGGAAGTAAGGACTCGTTCAGAGTGGCTGTGAACAGGAGACCGGATAAAGGTTTCAGTAGCCTTTCCTGGCCCTTAAAAACTCATCTTTTCAGAGTAGAAGCGATTTTTTAAACGTTTTGTTTAACATTTGCGCTCAGTCACGCTGTTAACTCCCTATAACCAATCCCAAAAGGTTTAGAAGCAAATGTGACTCCCAAACTGCCGCGCTGGCTCCAAGTTCCCAAGATTTCTCTTCATTTAGCAGCCATGAAAGGCTGCTTGAACTAAGCCCTGGGACTAAGCCCTGTCACAAATGAACACAGGAAAGAAGTGCCTCAATTCCTCCAGTCGTGCTTACATTGGTACATGGCAGCTGCAGACACCTCAGCGTGGCTGTGGACCAGGAGCATTCTTTTACCTTCAAAACTGGCCAGATTGGTGCAAATCGAAGAGCAGACCTCACGTGAGGAAGCCAAGCTAAGTAACTTCTTGTAGGCTACCAGGCACTTTACAAGAAGGAGCAGCTCTGGGTTCTTCCTCATTTGGAGTCGAGTCTGAATTTGTGATTCAGAACTGAAAGTCTCTGTTTCATGGTTTTAATACCCCGGGATATTTAACCTTGGGGAAATCTGGTTTCCCAAACTGCAAAGACTAAGTTTCTTCCCAATGCCAAAATGTATCTGTAGGCTTGTCTTTCTGCCCACCCAACCAGACAACCACCATTGCAGCCACACCAGTTAATAATGCCCTCAGTTAAGGACTTATTTAGAGGAACCAAACCAAAGGAAATAGAGTGACCCAAACCATTAGACAAACAGCCAGCTCAGGTTCTTCAGGTCAGGCATTACCAACCCTCGGTGACTTTGGAGCTGAAGGAGAAATCTGACTTGATACACAGAAGAAACCTTGTGTTCTTTTGAGCACTCCCTTCAGGCTGGATGTAGTCTAAATTAAACACCTAAACAATGTCCCTCACTTGTTTCCCAACCCCTACATGTCACCCTGTGTGTGAGAGAGCCTTGCTGCTTCCCCAAGTCCTTGAAATCCCTTTCCTGCCTGGGCACCAGGCATTACTGCAGTGTGTGAGGATGGTGATGTGGTCAAGCTGTCCGTGGTGGAGGGACAACCCTTGATCTGTGATTTTCAGTCCCCATTGTGTCCAGCTGGGATATACTGCAAATCTGGAGGGATTTTTGTGCTGTTCTGTCTCTTTGCATCACACAGCTCACCATCCCTTCCAACTGCTGCTCTTTACAGTCCTGTGATGGCTCTTAGGACCAGACCAAGCCCAGATCTTTCGCTCCAAAGCTCCTCATCCATCACCTCCCATTCCCTGTCAGGCAAACACCTTCTGCCTTTTCCCTGGACTGCCTCCCTTCATCACATAGCTCACCAAATCCCTCCACCTCATTTTTTCTCAGCGGGCCCCTGACTTCTCAGGGCACCACCCAAAGCCTTTTCCATGCTGTGCTTTATTAGCTAATGTGTCATGCTGTAATATGCAGAGTAGCATTTCACTGCCTCATTTCAGAACTGGACACATTCATCTTTCCCCCACTCACAGCTCAGAAAGCTCCTCTGAATGGATGATTAGTGAGGCAAGAAGTTTATTATAAGACAAACAATATTCCAAGGTAAAAACTATGCAAAGCAAATAATTTGTGGCCATTGTTCTTCCTGGTGCTGAAAGGAATATGATTTTTAAAGCTGAGTTTGATGGCCTGTTCCTGACTCTCATGGTCCTCCTTGTAGGCTTCAACAGAGAGTAGAGATGAGTTCATATTTGCTAGAACAGAGGGTGTCCCAGAAGACAGCATAGATCTGCATCCCAACTTTGTACGTAATTCTGTAATATTATGTACTCTAGGAAGCTCTGATATTATCTGGTTATATATATATATCAGATATGTATGTCCTGATGGTTCTGGTCAGGTTGCTCCCCCAAGTTTTCTAAAGTACTCAGCAGAAAACAAGTGTGGAGAGTGTGTCCTCCTCCCCATATTGCAATAGACAATGATGGGTTTAATATTTGACTTCTAATGCAGAGAGGACCAACATAAAGCCTGTAATATCAGGAATATGTCATTCCAAACACCAAACATTCAAAAACTGTAAGCTAGAGCTCAAAAAAAAAAAAAAAATCATGAAATTAACATTCAAATAAAAAATTTAATACTAAATATTTAAAGTTTTTTCTAATCATAAGAACTAGACTCTGCCCTTTGTATAGTTGTTTGAATGATGCCAGGACAAAGGGCTCTAGAGAAAACAATAAATATTGTGAGATATGTCAAAGTTGCAGTTCCTAACCTGCAATCTCTGCGTTCATAGGGTGTGTTTAAGGGGTCTGCAGATGGTGACTAAGAAAAGCAAACCTATTTTCTGCAGTATTAAATCACTGTACAGGAACTGACACTTCCACTGGGAAAGGGTAAAAAAAAAAAAAAAAAAAAAAAGTTTTAAGGTGCTGCAAATTGTAAAAGGTTGAAAAACATGTTTCTGGTGATTCTGACTGAAGCTTTCAATTATTCAAGCCTGCAAGGGCCCCAGTTCTACTGGAGTTAACTGGGATTTGTTCTAAATCCCACAGGTACTTCGGAAAGTTCAAACCAGAGTTTCTAGATGAGTGGTTCCAACTGTGTACAATGTGCAGAGCTCTCAACTTTTTTGTCCTTTTTTTTAAATTTTATTTTATTTTATTTTTTCCTGATGGAGGTGTCAGTTCCTCTTTATAGAATTTAGGCCTCTGTGTAGCAAGCCAGCATTTTTTGATCATGCCCTCCAGCCCCTTTGCTGACAGCCCGTGAGCCTTGGCATTTCCACCTAGAGAGGCTGCCTGTGCTTCCAGTGACTTGCTCCTGTCCTGCAGCTGATATTCCTGGGATGGATTTCAGGGATCTTTTTCGGCTTGGGAGTAGTTAGTGAAACTGTCAAGGAAATGATGAATGGAATCTGCACCCATGTGTTACCACAAAGATGCCTTGCAGACATTTCCTCAGATTTGAAGGCATCTGGCTGGGACTTCCTGACGTCACCAAATACAATAGAAGAATAGTAATGATTAGCAGTTGTATAACAGCATCCTTCTCCAAGTTCTTTTTTTTTTTTTTTTTTTTTTTTGCTTGGATGTTTATAAAGCTCTGCTGCAAGAAAAACAGTAATTCAAAATAGGAAAACTAGGGAAGAGGTGAAGTTCCTTATTTAAGCCACAAATCCATCTCAAGTCAGTGCCCAACACACAAGTCAGGTTGTGTGCTCAGGCCAAAACCTCACAGTAGAGGCAATTTTTTTTTATTTATTTATTTAGAAATGAGGAAAAGAGATTTTAGTTTCAGGTCCCCAAGGATTTCTTGAGAGTAATGCTGAAAAGCACACATTCCTCTGAAGCTGTCTTACAATTCAGAAACTGAGTATTAATTGTGCTGTGTGAGTCTTAAAAGGTGCTGAATAGCAGAAGATGAGCATGTGGAAGAAATAAAATTTTTTCTTAGAAAAAAAATAAAAAAAATAATAATAAAAAAGATAAAACCAAAACAAAAACACACACAAACGTTGCAAGAAGAAAACAAATGATTCCTGAATTCAGACGGTTTCTTGGCATTGCAATTTTGCCGAAGGCTAAATCACTCCTTTCAAGGAAACATCCACAGGAAGGGCAAGGTTGTTCATACTCTGAGTCAGGGGCTGTCCCTGTGCTGCTGCTGGAGAGCTGCCCAAACCCCGCTCCTCCTGCTCCTCGGCAGGGCAGGACGGGGCTGGGTGTTACTCATGGGGTGGGATGATGGAGCCTGGAGTAGATCTTGCACGGAGACACCTTTGCTCTGGCTTCTCGAACTTGCCTTTCCTGCCCCAAGGCGATTCCAGCTCCCAGTTCTCAGTGACGGCTCTGCGATTTAGGGGAAAAGCAAGAGGATATCAGAGCTCCTCGGACCCTCTCAGGGGTTAAAAACCGAGAATGTCTGGGGGAAAGGCTTGTGCTGATGGTGCCTGTTTAGGAGCCAAAGATCTGGAAACGATTTGCGCTCTCCAAGCGGTGGACATCAGGTGGGGCACTTCACGCTGAACTTTCGACGGCGTTATTTTTAAATCCTCGGGACTGGCTTAGAGCCGCAATAATTAACACGCCAGATCCGGCACGAAGCACGAGGGCTTTGTACTCTTTGCCTCAGCCCTGTCCCTGCAGCCCAGTTTGGCATTGGCAGGAGGGAAATTGCTGCCCACAGAACCCACCCACCCAGCGGAGCAGCTCAGCCTGAGCCGCGGTCCCTGCCGGGCTCCGCTCCCGGCCCCGGGCGCTGGCAGGAGCTTCCCTGCTTACACAATCGTGCTGACATCGAGCCCAAGTCCAAGCCCAGACCATTTTCCAGGGCCTCTCACGCTGCAGTCTCATCTCATCAAGCCTTTGCTCTTTCCTCCTCGCTCCGAGCCAGAGAGGTTTTCCATCTCAGCTTGCACAGCAACCTCTGCAGTTCTGGCAGGGATTTTCTCCCCCATCCTTCCTCTTCCCAATTACCGGCTCGACTCTCAGGGTTTCTCAGCGACAGCAGTCGACCTGCAGGGATAATCCCAGAGTGGTGGGTGAGGTTGAGGGTCAGCCCTGCTCCAGTTTACGTCTGTCACCTTGTCTCTTTGCTGACCCTGCTGCGTTCCGGCGCTTGTTTCACCGGAGCGTCTCAGAGCTCACCTCACAGGCTCCTCCTCGGCACTGGTGGAGTTCGTGTAGCCTTCAGGTTTGACTTCTGAAATTGCTGATGTCACTTGGGCTGGGAACATGACCCCGCTCCCTCCACCCCGCTGGATCTGGGGTCACTTCAAACCTGAAACATCTACCAAGAGACCACCTCGGGAAGGGTTATTTCCATGGCAAACCTTCAGCTCTCTCGACAGCCTGGTTACTTGACGGGGCATCCACACAGGCTTTTTTTGCACAACGTGGTTGTGAAAAACCTCCCTCAGCGCCGGAGCTTTTTTATTTGCACATGGCTGGGCAGCATTTGGCACATGCTAAGTGAAGTTAGCGCTGCTCCTGTGATGCGTTGCAAGGTTACCCAGTAAATAAAGCTTGATGGGTTTCCTTTCTTTCCCTGTGTGGGCTCCACCGCTGTGTCTCTCCACGCCACCTTCCCAGACGATTATTGCCGCCGCACTGCACCCCTGCTCCGTGATGAGCAGCTCCACTAATGCTGCTGTCTCACCGTATGCTCTTATCAGCTTGACTCTTCACAGCGAGACCTCTAAAGCCTCCCTGGAATTTCTGGCAGATCCTATCACTTCCTAGATATAATACATTACCTTTTAATAAATTAGTATGTGCCTAACTTTAATGACCCAGGGAAATGTAATCTCGAAATTGATGGTATCCTTTTGAAAGAATTTAAGCAAAGATAAGTCTTAGGTAAATTGCGCAGTGTGTTGTAGTTATATCCACCTTGAAATGACTGAGAGGTCTGCCTACAGCTTACAGGAGATCCACAGCTTTTTAAAGACACAGCACGGGGAACATTCCCCTTTCAGTGCTTCACATAAAGGGGTGTTCGGGTTCACGACCCCTCTCTGGGCTGTTCTGACGCCACGCAATTAAAAACTGTAGTTTTGGAGTTATGGACTGTAAATTCCCTTAGTGCTGCACAAACAGAGCTGCCCGTGCTCGGGGCCATAAAACTGCCCTCAGTCCCAGCGTGGGGCCTCACGTGAGCCCCACTTTGGGCTGTGTTATGGGCTGCAGGAAACTCATTACAGACCCCAGTCCATGTATTGATTTGTCAACCAGTAACTGGTGTAATGGTGCTTGAGGAACACCCCTTTCCTTTGCTCCCTCTGCTTGGTTTGCTGGAGTCTGGGAAGGGGTTTAATTTTTCTTGCCCTTCGTTAAAAAAGGCCACAGGGAGGACAAACGAGCAAGCAGAGCCATAAATACATCACAGATGTGCAGAGTTTTCTTTGGGGGCTCGAGTCAGGAATGGTTTTGGCTGGAGCTGTCTGACACTCGCACTGTTGTGGCTGTTACGTGGAGGGATTTCTCTGTTACACAGAGAAGGGTGCAGGTACAAAGGCAGATACAAAGGGCACAGGATTGTATCCACAGATGAGGAAAGGAGGCATTTTCTCTCAACAGTGTTGAAAACTAATGCTGGTCTGGGGGATTTCTGTGTCCACACAAATTGGGAAGATGGAAGAATATAGATTCAGTCAGGGTTTTGCTGACACTCCTGGAATTTTCACGGCACTGAGTGAAAAGCTTTTCCATCACCTCCCAGGTGATGCCTTGCCTTAGGTTGCCATGTAACAAAGCAAATCATGATGCTCTTGGGCTCTGAAACTCCTGCCAAACCCTGAAGAATGAGGAGAGAAGGTGAAGTTGGTCCCTTCGGTTTCTGAAGGCCAACGTGGAAGTCATGCAGTGTGTCAGCCCTCAGATAACCAGCCCTGTCCGGTGTCACACGTTGACCTGGGGACTCAGAGCACAGCCCACCACCCCACACCCCTCAGCCCTCTGCCTTTTCTCATCTGTATTTACACCACTGGTCCCTGACCTGTCCTCTTCTTTGGGACCATGCCAGGCACAGCTGTTTGTCCTGTGGGCTCTACCTGGTCCAGGGGGCCAAGAATCAGGGGAATGACCCACAAGACATTGACCAAAGTTTCACAGGGACAACAGCCCTGCCCCTCCTCTGCAGTCTGTCTGGGCAGGCATCTCCCACGGGATGATCAATAGCAGCACCCTTTCACCCACTTGGAAGGCAAATACAGACGATGAGAAAACCAATTATAAAGGAATACTTGTTCTCTGTCAGTGGAGCCCCATAGGACCACATATTAAGTGAGGTTCCTCCCAGAACTCCATTCCTTTTCATGGAAGAGATGCCAGGCTAGTGCTGAGGATGTTGGGTCTTGTGGGGCATCTCCAAGTTGCTTGCTTGGGATGGAGGGGGGGTGTGTTTTAAAAAAAAGAAGCAAAACCATTACATTTGCTTCATGACAGCACTTCTGAAATGTAATATTGATTTATCAAAGCAATGTTTGGCATGGCAATTTTTGTTACGGCTATTACTCCTTTGAAGCTTATAAGCATCAATACTGGAAAAGAGAATAACATCCCTCATTTGCCCCAAAATTATTTAGATCCTTGTTTTCATGATGAGTGTCTCTGGCACGGCTTGTGAAAGGTGAAATATTCACAGAGCTCTGGGCATTAAGAGGTGCTTGACTTGGACAAACTTTCCCCAAAAGTTTGGTGTGAAACAGGGATGGAAACGTTGTTTTAGAAAGTGTGCCTTAGCAGGATATTAAAAAAGAAAATAATAAAAAAAATAAAAGCAGCTTTACAGCAGGGTTTAACTGGCAAAACCCAAACAGGGTCATCTTCTTAACCCTCCCACTATTGAGAATTAAAACTCGGTCTAAAGCAAATTTTCCTTCTACTCAGCCTGTTTCCCTTTATGTGCTCCAAGCAACAAAGTAATGTCATTGCTTTCTTCCATTTTTCAGCCTACAGGAACTATTCCTACTTGCCCAAAGTCCCTCTGATTTCACTGCCAGCCTCAGTAAGGGAAGCTGAGCTGGAGCAGACACTCCTCAGCTCCTACATTTAGAGGCAGCCAAGAAGATATTGACCAACAGGAAAGACCTGGGAGGAGGGCTTTGTCAGGAAATATCTTGTCAGTCAATCTAAAAATGTGTATTTCAACACAGCTTGTGTCAGTGCTCCTCAGGTGTGACATGCCTAAAAGCAGAGAACCCGAAAGAGAGCAAGAAGATGAAGTGTGAGGATTCAAAGGAAGAATTCAGGAATAATTTCTTCACTGAAAGGGTTGTTAAGAATTGGAATGGGCAGCCCAGAGGGGTGGTGGAGTCCCCATCCCCGGAGGTTATTCAAGGAACGACTGGACGTGGCACTCGGTGCCCAAGGTGGTGGTGATGGGTCACAGGTTGGAACTGGAGATTCTGGAGGTCTTTCCCACCCTCAGTGATTCCGTGACGGCACAGAAGCAAAGCAGGGCATCGTCCCTTTGAGCTGCTCCCTGCTGGGAATTTTGAGCTGCTCCCTGCCAATGAAGGCAGATTGAGGTGGGATGAAATAGTTGCACCCAAACACACAGAGTCAAAAAAACCTCTTTTTCCTTCCCTGAATAGCACATCCCGCTATTCTCGCGCTGCACCTTCCGCTCGACTGCAGCAGAAGGAATTTGTTGCCGTTTCTAAAACATCCACTGGACCATCTAGAGAACCATATCTCAGCTGAATGTAGGCAGGAGCCTCTCTTGGACTGGGAGATCTTGGAGAGGTGCCTGTCTCAGCTGCCTTATCCGAGTGCAGAGGGCTTATCATTACTTTACAAGCGGTGTTTGTGCAGCCCAGATAAAAAGAAAGATTATCTTATAGCAGCTTGACTCTTCCTTTGTTTCTGTGCTCGGCTGAGAGGATGGGTAATTAGCGGAGAAACCCTCTTCTGCTACAATGCCTAAAAAGCCTCTCTTATTCAAGACCTGGTTTTCGGCTTTCCTTTCGCACATACAGGTCATAGAAACCAAATTAAAAGCGACCAAGAACAAAAGACCAGCCTGTCTTTTTGTTTAGGCATGACACCAGCCGAATGACATGAAAAAGCAAACAAACAGCAGAAGAAGTCAGGGGCAGGTCAGAAAAACAGAGATTAGAGGTTGCTTGCTATTGCTTGAAAGAATAAAAATTGGCCTAAATCAATTTACTGAGTGTTTACTGCTTTCCTGCTTGGCACTTTGTTTGCCTTTACTTACTGAGCAGACCCTTAAAAGCAGCTTAGAACTTTGATTTTACAGCAGGGAAGAAAAATACACCCAGTCAGCGTCAGGGGGCTGGGCTTGAATCACTTACACCTCCCGTGCTTACATTTGCACAGAAAGTTTTAGGGATCAAATTAATGCTCAGTGTTGGAAAATTGTACCTTGACTTTTCCCCATGTCACAATAACAGATTCCTTCTGCGGCTTCCTCAGAAAAACATCAGTAATTTAACAAAACCATTTTGCTGGGTTTTGACCAGCTACACTTAACGCTAATTATTTTTCCCTCTGACATTTAACATTACAGCCATTATTCTGCTTTTACACCACTTTCATTTTCTTTTGAGGAGCTACACTGGTGGGCTGTCTGACATAAAAGATATAATAATAAAAAAATGGTACATCAGTAATCAGATTTCAAGGAAATTCACTTATATAGCAGACTGCCAGGCAAATGTAGGTACTTAAAAAAACAAACAGAGCCATTCTCTCTAAAGCTATTACTTTCTCTTTTCCTCTGCTTCCTCTAATAAGAAATTAAAATCCATCATGTTCAGGGCATTGGAATATTCATCATTCTGTTCACTGGAGGGTTGTGCTTCAGGAGCAGTAGGGGAAAAAACCAAAACCAGTGCTCATTTTTATTCGGTGTAGAAAATTACAGACCAGATCCTTATTTAGTATAAATTGTTCTAGGTCTTTTTGAAGCAGTTCTGAGAAAGTGGCCCTGGATCCAAAATGAAAATTACCCTTCTCCAGGCATTATAGTTATGAGCATGGACATTTTCAGAGGGTTTGTAGCTGTATTTTCACATATGAGCATGGTATTTTCCCTGGGACAGAAATGGATCATTGCAGACCTGAGCTCTTTTGTGGACTCACAACGAGGAGAAGGTGCCACTTGCCTTTAACCACCAGCAGACTTTCTTTCTGAGAAAAAAAGTTCCCTCCTGCCAGGACTCTGCTGTTCCTTCTTCCAGGAATGCCCCAGGGGACCTGTGTGCTCTGTGGGATGACTGTACCCTCCCAGTCCTTACTGCAAAGGGACCCCAGGTAGGCATTGGACAACCAACCACCACCACCAGGGAATACAAGTAGTATCAACCCCTTTCTGATACCGCCCTGCAGCTCACCAGTCCTTCCCAGTCACAAAAGATGTGGAGCTGCAAACTGGGAGCTGGCTGGGCCAGAATGGGTTTGCTATTCAGCAGCTGAGCTGTAGTTTTAAAGGAGTGCTCTAAAATACTCCCCTAATAAAGAAAAGAGTACAGTGTACTCAGTTTATCTGCCAGGAAAGGAAATTAGCTTGCTCTGGTTGGACCTGACCTTACCCCACCAAGATATTTAGCTTGGGCATCACTATACCATGCTTCAGTTGCTTCTGAGGGCATATCCATATCCATATCCATCCATATCCATATCCATATCCATGGTCTTCAGCCAGCCTGGGTGGAGCTCTTTCCTCCTGTATGAAGATGTTGGAAAATGCACCTTTGTTGTGCTCCCGTGAGATTGGGCAGAAAGGAGCACATGGGGAGGGAAGTCAACCCCTGCTGTCTCTCCTGGACCAGGAAACAGCTTTGTGGGAATGAATTCCAACCGCTGCTCCCTCCTGGGTCAGGAAACATCAGCCCAGATGTGGGTTATGTGAAGGTACGACCAGGTGGCTGTGTCAGGGCGGTCTGCAGTGGCATTAGGAAGGAGGGGGAGTGTGGGGAAGCCTCAGGGACCTTGCACCCCATCCTGGCACAGCCTCTCCAAGGTCATGGCTCTGGTCAGATCCATCAGTTGCTCCCAGGGCAGGGTGCTCCAAGAAGGACAAGGAACGAGGGTGTTGCACAACAGATTTGCAAGGCTTGTGGCTGGGGGGAAGAACATGAGGCACAAAGAGCATGTCCCACCATGATTCACCAGTGAACCACCTCCTTCCAACAGAGAGTAGAAGCCAAGAGACGTGACTGTAAAAGATCCTAATCCAGCCAGGACATGCACGGCTGGTGGTGGATGGAGCCTCACACAGGCACACAGAGCCTTTTGAAGATTTTGGCCTTAAAAAAGACAGCACCTCAAAGGAGGAGAAGTGACAGGAAAAAGCAGCAGGAAGGAAATGTTAATCCCAATAACAAGTTCCTGATGTAGGTGTCTGGAGCTTTCTCACAAACCTGCTTTTGCCTTTCTCTTTGCTCTTTCTCAGCTGTGCCCGAAGCAGACAGAACAATGAAGCCTCTGGAAAACAAAGGGCTCGGTGAGAGGCAAGGACAGGTAAGGCCAGGAAGGAGCTTTTCACAGCTCTGATTTCCAATAACTCACTTGCAAGGCATGGAACTACCCAATTATCCTAAAACAGCCATCCAATTTGCTTCTCTGTGGGGAAGCTTGGCTCGCTCAGGTCAGGAGGATCAGGAAATGAGTTCTTTGTGGAAATGGGGTATCCTGCCCTCTCAGGTTTCCCATCCTAAGGACCACAAAAGCAAAAGAGACTGAGGAAAAGACTTTACAAAGCAACAGGGAAACTGCCCTTAACAGAGAAATGAATCTGCTGCACTCAAATTAAGTACAGACCTGGCAAAGCAGAGCAGCAATTGTTGCTGCCACGGGTTTGCTAGGACAGCCTAAAACACCTATTAAAAAGCTGCAAAGATCTGGTGCACAGGGAGGTTTCAGTGTTTATTCCCAAGCTTTTCCAAAAACCCCTGAGAAGTAAAAAACCCTTCTTTTTTTTTTTTTTTTTCCCCACGAAAACTTCTTAATATGGAAACCTCAGCAGCAATATTTTAGTCTGGATTTTTTTTCCCTTTCTCCATTTTGATGTGTGTTTTGAAAGCCCTCTGGGCATCTATTTGCATTTTCCAAAAGCTTTGGAAATCTGGCCCCAACTTACTTATGAAAATGGGGCTTAAGCTCTGGAATTACTGAAGGGTTTTTGAAATTTTGCACTCTTTGTATTTTAAAGTGTATTAGACTTGATTTTGCTGCTTCAGGGGACAGGTAACTCCTATCATTTTCAATGGAGATAAAGTGCTGTGCAGTTGGCAAAATAGAGGGTTTAAAGTTTATTGACAAGGGCAAAATATGAAAGGGGTTCAGTGTTTCTTTTTATGTGCATGATAAAAATCAGTGCATAATAAAAAAGTAGGCATGTCTTTTGGCATATTTTTGCCAGTTTTACAGAGGAATAACAAAATTGTGATTTATAAACGGAAAGCAAATGTAGCTATAAATGTATTTAAATAAATTGTACATAGAGCCATATCTTACATTGGAAATTAGAATTATTCTAAATCCCAAGCAGTAATACCATGCCAGGTCCTTCAAATATTGCTGGTTTTTGGACTTCATGGAAGGACAGTCTCATATCTTAAAGCTTTGTATCACACCTGGAGAGTGAGAGGGGAAAAAACCAACATGAACCACAACCAAACACCAGAACCAAAGAAACACAAGAATGACAAAGATTTTACAACTTTTCTGTGTATTGTAAAAGAATATTCTTGTCTAAGTGTCCTTGATCAGAGAAGGGCACAGATTTCCAGACATCAGGCAAGTGAACTCCTACATTAAATATTATACCCATTCCAAGGACACATTTCCAGGATCCTAAATTAAAATCTTCTTGTCATTCCCTCCTAGTTAAGTCAACTATTTTTGTCCCCATCACTGGATTTCTTTTAAGGTGTGATTTTCTTTTTCTATACTGAACCAGCTCTTCAGCAGAAGACTCCTTTTAGAAAGTTTGATCTTCAGATGGTTTCTCAGTCCTTGGTTGGTGGAGTGGTCCTGCCACCATTTAGCTCCTCTAGGGAAGACAGATGCAGGTTCCCATAGGGATGTTAATTTGTTTTAATTGACACCTGTCCACTTTCTCAGAGCTATAATATGTCTTTATCTCTCTTCTGGATTGCTTGAGATTTATACTGATACTTCTTTCCAGGAACTGGCAAAAAGATGATGCAAAGTGCTTGCATAAACCCCAATGGGCTAAGCATCTTTGTTGTTACTATATTCAAATTAAATGTCTAAATGCTGGTATCGTTAATTTCTCCATGCTACATTTAGATTTCCTCTTATTTGTATTTTTGGTTTTAGAACAGCCAAGGTTCACATCTCTCTTGCTTTCCTTTGTAACTATGACAACTACAAACTTCCTTGTTTCTCTAATGAAAGCCAACACTCTTTCTTGTGCAGTGATCTACGAGAGACAAAACTTGTAAGAAAAACATTTCAAGAATTATGGTTTACAATCGACCATGCCAGAGAACTATTGATTTAAACAGGCCTGTGAAACCTTTAAAGCCTGGTTTATAGGTGTTCATCCAAACCTTATAATCTTATGGCTAATGCACAGGGGTGAAGTCTGCCAGCAACATTCTGCTCCTCTCTAACCTTCCCCCACCTTCAGTTTTCAACATAATCCTCTACCTTGAGTGAACTGATCTCCCTCTGAAGGAAGATGATGACTTCCTATTAATCAAGGAAAATCAGGGGGAAAGAGCCATTTGCTGATGAACAGATAGAACCAGGCTTGCCTGATTCCCATTCCTGTGCAATAAACAGAATAACCACCCTCATGAGTAATGAGTATCTTGCCTGCCTGTAATTATCTCTTAATATGTTCCTGCTGTGCTTAGGCTGGACCCATGACCTGGGGGAGTTACTAGGCAGTACTGATTGTACTGACAACAAAACTCAGAGTATAAGATCACCCTGTTGCTTATTCAAGGTAGTTCCTTAGTTAATGTGAGTTAACACACGTGGCCAGGTCAGGGAGAAGAAGGAGGAATGTAGTTAGGATTTTTTGGTCTTCTTTTTTTGGAGCTAATTTGGATTTCTTCCATGGAACCGAGTCTTGAAATCTGCAGCCTCTGGGAGTACCCAGAATCTGCTGTGTGAAATGGAAATAGAACACATTTCCTATCTGAGAATATCAGTCTTCTGAATTTCAACCATATTAAGACAGAGATTGTGTTTTTCAGTGTGTCTAACACAGCACACCACTCACACTCAATACACAGCAAGACAAGCCCTAGAAAACACAGAGGAGAAACAATCGGGAATTATTGCTCTTCAGGCTCCAAGAAATAAATATTAACTGAAAAGAAAAACAAAACTAAGAAGAAAGAGTTTGAAGAATGCACTTCAGTTCTGGTCTGATGTTTGTTTTCTTCCCCTGAATATCAGACAGCAGCTCTATTAAAAAAACAAAACAAAACAAAACAAAACAAAACAAACCAGTCTCTAGAAATGTTCATTTTACAGTTAAGCAAATAACACCACAAGACATAAATTAACCCCACTCCAAATCAGCCGTTTTTTCTGCTTGGTGAGTATCAGCTCAGATTTTTTTGCCATGGACCAAACTCAGCAAAGCACTTTAGCACATGCACAACCTTGGTCATGCAAGAGGTCCCACTGAGACCATTCTCATGCTTAAATATACATACACGGTTCAATAATTTGCTGAATCCAGACCTTCTTTTCCTCAAGGAAGCATCTGCAGAGAGAGTTGTTCTATTCTGACCATGAGGAGCGGGAGGCAAATACCTGATAATGAAAGCTGCGTTGACGACTTGTAAGTGGTGACACAGAGCTGTTCCTGTTCTCAATGAGCCGGATTTTACAATCCGGATTGGATTTAAAGAGCCCACCGAGACATTGGATTTCTCAAGGTGAAGTGACAGTGGAAAGAGCATCAGAAAGTGAAGACAGATCAAGGAGAGGAGGGAATTAAGAAAACTCCGAAACGTTCTCTTCCTGGGTTTGGTCCAAAAGGCATCATTCCTGGAAATCTTGCATAACTAAAAGCCCATTTTGACCTTTTTGTCCTCATTAAGAACACACGTGTGAGACCCCTGCGTGTATGTGGCTTTGTGCCGTAAGGAACTCCCTGTGACACACGCAGCTCCAGAGCATTCCACCCCTTTCCCGGGCTACTTTAGTTACCTCTTTGGGCAAAACCACAGCAGGATCTTTATGGGAAATCTGCCTCCCAAAAGAACCAACTAGTGATGCAGATCTTAAAACTTCTCTGGGTAGGTCCTCACGATTTCCACATGAACGCAGGGATGTGCTTCAGCGTCGGACCGAGAGTCCCTCCCCTTCTCCAGCAGCGTGGGAAGGAAGGACTGAGTGAAGGTGAATGTGGCACAAATTATTTCAGATCACATGAAAAGAGTGAGGAAGCGATGGGAGTGGGCAGCAGGAGGGAAGGACTGTCACTGCAGAGTCACCCTGTGCCAGCACCGAGTCGTGCCCTTGCCTGGTGCAATTTAACATCACTCCCTAACACCTTCCTAACCAATTTGCTGGGGAATCCAGACATCCTGTTCTTTCACTGGAGCTCAAGGGGCAGCTGGACCACTCTGCTACATAAGGGAGCTTTTGGACAATTTCAGGCCTGTTTCATGGCTGGATTTGAGGTTCATTTCCCCCCCTTTTTGCTTAAGGGACCATTGTCATCCTCCTCGAGGCAGCCTTGGTCAAATTCTTGGTCAAATGTATGCAAGCTCAGCAACACAGAAACTGGATTTTCTCGTTTTGCCACCACTTCATCTTCCCAAAGAGTTACATGTTTCATGTACAAAATCACTCTGGAAAATGCATTTGATTCCCTCCCTGGACATAATGGCTATTAACCTGTGCGTAGATTACCCTGAAAAATTCATAAACATTATTTGGAAGCAGGAGAAATGTGTCCTCTTTGATGCCTTCGTAAATTACATTATAAAAGGGAAATAGGAAAAAAAAATACATTAGAATATTAAAAATCCCAGTGCTCAGCCAGGAAGTGAAACACCACACCGACACTGAACATAAACATTTGATGCCTTGTCATGCATGTGCTGAACATCCAGAAATCTCTTAATTGTGGCCATTACTTTCTCCTCTTTAAAAGGGTGATTTTCATTTAACTTTCTAACAGGAAATTATATCAAGTGTATAAAAATTATTTAGTGGGCTTGAGAAACTAATGGGCCGGCGAGCTTTCAGTAGAAACTGTGAGGTTTGAAGTTGTGGCCCCCCGTGCTGCGGAACACCTGGAAGGGCAAACAATACGAACTCAATGACTTATCAAGTACTTGTTTTCAGTAAACCATTAACTCCCCGAAAAAGGCTTTTCTCCTTCCAACAATAATTTCCCAGGTCATATAGTTTCAATGGCTTCCCAGATCACCCACTTCATAGGAGCGAAGCCTGGATTTTGAGAAAAGATCTTCTTTGAGTTTTACAGCTCTTGTGTTTACAGACCTCATGAAGGAAAGGAAGCAGTGGTGTATTCTGAGCTGTCCACGGGAGCTTTACAGCAATATTTGGTTAAATATCCTGCAACAAACAATCTACTTGGAAAACACATCCTTCTTCCCTGCATTTAAGTTGTCTGCTAACACCCTTGAAAGTCGTAGTAAGAAATACCCAGTGCAAACAAATCTCAGCCAGTCGATTGCTCATCACCACCATCCTTTCCTCCCACGGTTATCCCTCAAGTTTTTTTAAAGTTCCTGCTTTTTTAAAGTTCCTTAAGCTGAAGGTGTGTTTGTGTGTAGCTGACCATGTGAAGCACACGATCCCCAACAGAATCACTTTATCTTAGCAATTTATTTCTAACCACACCTAACTTCGTGCTGTGCTTCAGCCCTTTCTCAAACGCTGCTTAGCACCTCTTCCTGTCTAAAAGAAAAAGGCACAAATAAAAACTGAAACTATCCTTCTGTGCCCTGGAGACTTTTAGCAAGTACTTTACATCTTGCCAGGTGTGCTCACAAAAAATACACTTAGCAGGTATGAAGCCACGAGAGAAGATGTGATCGTGGCCCAAGATTCAGACCTACTCGAAATAATTTTAGAAAAATCCCCAAAGCAGAATCCTGCGAATATTTGCTTGCATTTAAATTGAAGAATGTGTTTGCTCCTGAAAGTGTAGCATCAATGCAGAGCTCCACAGAAGCAAAATCCTGCTCACCTCTGAAAGATCAGGAATTAAGAAAAAACCCCACCAAAACCCCTACTTTGCTACACTCAAAACCCACAAGAGGAATGGTACAGGAATATTGTTAAAAGACAACAACACAATCAACAAAAAACAGACCTCTGGATGACACTTTTCTTTAATTGAACAGTGTCCTGAGCCCTGGACATGGTTTTGGAAAAGTCCAAGAGCCCAGGGAAGAGCTGGGAATGCCGGCTGCTGCTCTGCTTCTGGTAGCTGAGAGCAGACCCAGCGCCAGGGTTTGTAGGCAGTGAAGAATCACAGCTCTGAAGTTCATTTTCAAATATTTTTTTAATACATATTTATTTAGAAATGGCATTTTTTTTAAATTCCAACTTCCACGAAGACAAAACTGATTAAAACTTCTTACTCAAAACTTTTTTTGCCCCAAATAGCGCGCCTGCAGTCTTTGCCTCTCTGAGGTTTATGACTTCTTTTATTATTACTATTTCTTTTCCTGGGGGAATTTTCCATCATCAAAATCCCAGAGCAGAAAACAATAGGAGAAAAAAAATAAAACAAAACAAAAAAAACCAAACAAACGAAAGAAAAAACACCAAAAAAAACACCAAAACCAAAAAGAAAACAAAGCCTGACTGCCGGCTTTCCTTTTAGAACCAGCACCAAAGGCATTCTTGCTTCTCCTGAAAACAATAGGGGGCATCTCAGGGAGAACAAGAACACGACCCGCACTGCGGGCCCCAGGCAAGGCACCCGCTGTCCCTTGGGACCGCACGGACCACCCCCCACGGGGCTCCGAGGGGGAAAACAAGGACACGACCCCAAGCCTAAAGCGCAGGGCTCTACCGTCCTGCGGGATCCCCCGGCTCCATCCCATCCCCGCCGGGGTGCGGGGGTGTGTGTGGGGTGTGCAGGTATATGCGGGGTGTGCGCGGTGTGCGTGGGGTGTGCGGGGTGTGTCTGCGGGGTGTATGCGGGGTGTGTACAGGGTGTGTGCAGGGTGTTTGTGTATGTATGCGGGGTGTGTGCGGGTATATGCGATGTGTGGGTATGTGCGGGGTGTGTGCGGGTATGCAGCGTGTGTGCGGATGTATTGCAGTGTGTGCGGATGTATGCGGTGTATGTGCGGATGTATCCGGGTATACGCAGTGCGTGTGAAGGTATGCGGACTATGCGGGGTGTGAGTGCGGGTATGTGCGGTGTGTGCGGGTATGTACAGGTGTGTAGTGTGTGTGCGGGTGTATGCGGTGTGTGTGCGGGTCTGTGTGTGGATGTATGCGGTGTGCGCGGGTACGTGCCGGTGTATGCGAATGTATCCGGGTACGTGCAGGTGTGTAGTGTGTATGCGGGTGTGTGCGGGCATATGCAGTTGTGTGCGGGCGACCC
>VXAU01005055.1:462161-486016 GCA_013399695.1 Formicarius rufipectus | reverse complement strand
GCTCGGTGTCCCCCACCCCTTCTCCCGCATCCCGGCCCGGCTCCGTGTCCCCCGCCCCATTCCCTTCAGCTCCCAGCTCCGTGTCCCCGCTGACCCTTCGTTCCCTTCTCGCTCGCCAACTTTCCCGTCCCTTTCCCACCTCCCCTCGGGTTTCCAGTTTGGTTTTTCCCCCTCTCTCTCCCTTTCTCTCTCAATAGCCTCTTCCCAGCTCTCTCGCTCTTGTTCCTGCCCTTTTCGTTTCTTCCTTCGCTGCTTCTTCCTCGGCTTCCTCCGGCTTTTCCTCTTCTCCTGGCGTTCTGTCTTTCTCCTTCCTTTTGGGCATCGCGTGGAAAAGTAAGGGATCTTTCTCTCGTGTCCTTGAGGAAGGCAGTTCAGAAGCTACTTTTCCCGCATAGGGAAATCTTTGTAGTAGTTTTCTTTCCCTCCCCACCCCTTTTCTTCTTGCCGCTGAAAAGAAAATTAAACCTTTTTTTTTTTCCTCCGTTTTGCGACGTGGACTGTTTTGGTATTTTTTTTCCCCCTCTCCCCTCCTCTCCAGGCAGTGTCGGTTTGTTTCACGATTAATCTCTTTTATTCCTGCCCCAACCCCTCCCTCTCCCTTTAGTAAGGAAAAAAATATTGGAAGAAAATCTGTTTTGCCAGTAGGGAATGTATGAGACTTTTTTTGTGTGTGTGTGTGTGTGGCTTTCCCGTACTATCGGTGAGAAAAGCTTAAGCAAATACAAGACGGTAGAATAATACAGAGACGTGAACTTTAAAGGGTAAGGAAATGGGTTATGCTCCTGGGTTCATCCAGCTCTAGAGTGTTGTTGGGAAGGTCCGGGGTTGGGGTTTTGTGCCCAGCCTGGTTTCTGTTCGGCAGAGCGATAATTTAATATACCAGCAGAGTGGGGTGCGAACCTGCAGCTCGGGATTGCTCGTGGGTTCTCATCGGTGTGGGAAATCAGGAGGGCGGGGGAAGGTCACAGGTTTCGGTGTCCCCTTCAGGGTTACACCTGTCCCGCTTCCCCATCCTGCAGATGTATCGGGCATTGACACAGTAGCAAGATTGCTGCGAACTGCTGAAATCCGCCTCGAAAAGTGCTGCCCGTGTGCTTTTTGGGAAGTCCGGTTCGGACCTTGGGAGCTTCTGCCTCCGCTCTGTTGAGCATCACACGGTGGAATTAAGTGTGTGCCGGGCTTTAAGTTTAAGGGCTTTTTAAGTTTAAGGGCTCTCAGGCTCCCGGTTAATTGGGCTTGGGAGAGGTGGGGTTGCCTCCGGTGTCGTCGGAGTAAAGAGCTATGGCATTTTCAGTGGGGGATATGTAGTTTGTGAATAAAATGTCACCTCTTTAATCAGGAGCGGGTCTTGATTGTGTTACGTTATCTCTCGGTGGATAGCGTTCCAAAAGTCTGCGATATTATGGGGCTAAATGGCAAATAAAGTCAGACCTACTTTCACACACCCCCTCCCCCTTTCTTTAATGAAGAAAGGAAATGGAACTTTGGATTAACTTTTATGTGGTGGTATCTAATTGGAAAGTAGGCTGGACATTAAAGTGGAAGTACTTCTCTGAGTCTTAGAGCAAAAGGATTATCTGGTATGGGGTGAATTGTTGAGGGAACTGAAATGACTGCTTGGAATTGTGTTTAGTTGTGTTCCCTGTAGGACAACTGAGATTCTTATGATTAACTAATCTCTGCATTCTTACCCACCCTCACGAGCCCAACAGAGTTTGATCAATTCTTTGAATCAATCTTGTTTCTTAATCTTTCCTGGAGATGAAAAACTTTGGGATGGGGAAAGAGAAGGAAAATAAGTCATATTAGCAAGTGGTTTAAGTGTTTCTGAACTGTACCTCGAACTGTTTCTGAAAACACTGTCAATAATTCTGAAGAGCCCAATTAAGTTGATTAATACCACTTTTTAAAATCCTTTTGAGGGAAGCCCTCAGGAGGAACATATTAAGGAGATTTAGGTGCTGAAAGTGCAGAGGTGAGCACTGAGGATGGTGGGTTCTGTTCCTGCTTCTGCCATCGCATGGCAGTGTGACCTCTGCCTGAGCCGCCTTCCTGCCTGCACCTCATAGGATATGGAGATTTTCCTGACTCTGTTAAGTGCTTTTACACATGATTTCTGAGGATAATTACGTGTAAATGTATTACTCCTTGTTCGGTTGTCCTTTAGAACCGGGGGTAGTTTGGTTCGTGCTGATACTCATCCTTTGAAAGTTGTCAAGTAGGAATCTGGAGCATCCCTGACAAGATTTTTGGTTTGCTGTCAAGGTTTTGAGGGTTATTTTTATCCCCTGTGTATCTGACAATAGCAGTGCATGCCTCTTCTGTGTTACCTGAAGTGTGCCCTCAAGCTGAATATGCAGGACAACGTTGACCTCTCCAGAAAGAACCTTAAACTGAATTGCAGGGTGGAAAACTGTCCCGTGGGGACTGGGTTGAGGACCCCCCTCAGCGTGATGCTTTCTGTTGCTGGTCACTTCATTTTATGAGCTCTGTAGTTACAAACTTAGTGCATGTGTGTGTTTGCATTCTAATTTTAGGGTTTTGCTTGGGTTTTTAAGTCTTTAAGGCTCCTATCTTGAAATCAAATGTAAATGTTGTGTTTTTATGGAGATTTTTTTAAAAGCCTATGTTTTGTACTTTTTTTTTTATGATAATGTTGGGACTTTTTAGTGTAATGAGATTTATTATAATTTCAGTGCCTGCTTTCCTGTGGTGTTTGAAACTTGCAGAGTTTGTAAATGCAAGGCTCTGCCTTCTTGGGGGTAGTTGTTTCTCTTCAGTGAAAATGAGACTTGGTTCTATAAAAATTTGTTCCTAGGCAGGTGTGCTTGTGTATATATATGTTATATATTTATATATACAACTTGCTGTCCTCTTGCATGTGCACGTGGCCAGCTCTCCGCTTCTGAATCTGGACAGTCAGTCTGGTTTCAAACTCGGTTTCATAAATAATTCTTCCTGTCCATCCCAACCCCTTTCAAAGCGTGTGGTGAGCTCACAGCTTTGACAGGAGCAGTTTTCCTGGCTGATAAGAGGATATTCATGTTGTTTTCTCTCCCAGGACTGTATGTTATCTTTCTCTGTGCTGATGAAGTGTGGGGAGGGGGCTGACTGGTCTGTGTGTGCCAAGTGGTGCCTCCCTGCTCCATCTCTCTCCCTGTGGAGATCAGAGAACTTGTCCTGCTTGGGAAGGGAAGGTGGGTTTGTCACATCTGCCGTGGGAACTGCACAGGGTGCCCCTCTGGGCTGTCATTTCACTCGTGTCTCTGGAAGCATCTTTGTGATCACAGAAATACGGACAGTGTGTCTGAGAGGACTCCAGATAGGCACTGTGAGCTTTCAGACGGCAGGCACTTGAGAAATCCACTTAATTCACCTTTGTGCTTTTCGGTCCCTCCTTAAAGAGGAAGCTGTTTACTTTCTTGTTGTGCTTGGGGGGGGGAGGAAGGGCTTTCCTCCAACAAAAGACATTGTAATGCTTTCTATAGCCCGGGCTTAGTGAACAAAAGCGTCTTGCTGTGCAATATTGTCGCTGTGCTCAGTGTTGTATGATAACACATGTTTCTCAGCTGTTGCTGATTCCTCCGTGGCACTGACTTCAAAGGAATGTGCTGAAAGAGAGCTGCAGCCAGAGGAAAAACGGGTCCTGTTCCAGTGGCCTGTACCATCCATCTGTCTCAGTCCTGTGCTGAGCTGTTCCAGAGGGTTCAGGCATAGCTGGGAGTGGAGCCTGCTGCAAGGAGACCACCTAGGGAAGGCTGAAGTGCTACCTCCCCTCTGTGGGTCACAGCCCCCCTGCCCTCCAAGCCAGGGAGGAGGAGATAAGGCTCATCATTTGGGGTGTCTTTCAACATGACACTGTCTTAATTCCTAATGCTGTTGAGGATTTATTTATTTTTACTCTCTCTGCTATCTTTGGCACAAGAAGGGAAGAATGGTAATGAGGACAGACGGTCATCTTTGTAGTCTGCTCTGTGTGTGTAACAAACTGGGTCTGTCCTTTGAGTAAGTAAACATTTATACAAAGTTAGTGAAGTCTCTTTTTTTCCCCCCCTCAGAACACATGGGATAGTTCACAGAGAGTGGTCTGTTGATCACTGGTGTCTCCAAAGGTAGTAATATCCATTGCTGGATTAATTTTAGCTCCAAGACATGACTCGTAAATTTAAATTGGAGACAATTATGTTGTGCTGTTTCAGATGGAGTTTGGGGGGGACAACTTCATCCATAGTGACTAAGGAAAACCCAGTGTACTTGTGCCTTACAATGCACTAGGATGCTGCCAAATCCAAGTACTATAAACTTATGTTTTTACTTAAATTCCAATATTGGAGTCCACTGTGCAAGACATGTCTGCACACACATGGTTGTCAGCTGAGTCTTCACATCGTGGCCTGTGTGCTCTACACAGTCCCAGACCCTGGAACTCAAGGTGGGGGAAATACCAACAGGGAGACTACAAGTGAGCTGCTGACAACCTGTGAAGATCCCTAAAGTTCTCCTGTGTGGCACTGACCCTCATCCTGAGGACTGCACTGGGTGCTGCAGGTGGAGCAACGTGTGTTTCAGTTAAGAGGGTTTAACCTTCTTTGCCAAGGGAAGATGCTCATGCAGATGCACTAAGAGGATATTTGAGCTTGGGAGAATTGTGAGGCACTCTAGGACTTGTTTTTCACCTGCAAGCAAGTGGCCCAGCCCTGAAGGTGAGCTTGTGTGGGGTTGCTGCTGCCTTTGTGCTGGGTGGGACATTTCTGCCCTGGAAAGCATGGTTCTTTCTCCCAGTGCTGGCAGTTGTGATGGTTTCCCAGGATTTTGAGAAGTCAGATTTTAATGCCTTACTACCCCTTTGAGGGGGAGCTTCTAGAAACCTGCAATGTGACTGCCTTCCAGCTTCTGCCCTTGCTCCAGGTGTGACATTGTAGTTTGAATTTATTTCCTTGCTTTGAAAGCTGCTCTCGGTGTGACCTTGAGTCTTCCTCCCTTTGCCACAGCAGCACCTGATGTGTTTCCAGGGTGTCTTTAGGTTGTGCAGACCACCTTGGAGCTCTCTTCTTTTGCTCTCCTCAATCAGTTTCAGGAGCTGTAACTTTGTTTTGTTTCAACTGAGCCGGAAGTGTTCTGCAAAGAGATTTATTTATTCATTATTCTTTGGACTCCTGAAGTGTTTGTAAATGTTTTCGAGCTGTTACTCGAATGGAGTTTGGAGTTTCGGGAACAACCTTTAGGAACTTCTGCATTTTGCTGTCAGTCAGCAGTTCCATGAGCTTGGGGAAGGGAAGGCTTTCATTCCACGGGGTAGCCAGATGTTTTGTGTCTGTGCCCAAGCAGGGAGCCAGCGTGGCCTGGGGAGTTGAAGGGTCTCTTGGTCTTGTCACAGGGTTGTTTGGGGATCTGCTTTCTGTCCTCTCCCTTCCCCTCCCTTCTGCCACTCCTGTGCTGATTGTGATCACCTCCTTCTAAGGCAAACGAGGTGGAGAGCAAAGCATTCTTTGTTGCTTTCTAAAAAGGAGATGGTTTTGTTGCCAGTCTGTGTTTCTTGCTATTAAGCTGCATGTAATTAAGTGACTTTACAGCAATTATTCAATGGGTTAATACTACTGTTAATTCTGACTAGTGTGGGATTACATGAACGTTATAAAGAAAGCAGTTTCCAAAGCAGAGGAGAGAACCTCTTAGATACAACCCCCCCCCCCAGGTCCATACTAAATTGCACCTTTTTTTGGCCAGTACTTCTTAAAGACTTGTAAAATCCTTGTACTTCTCTTTCTTCTCCTATGTGTCATGAGAAAGGAAGAGAGAAAGGAACTCCTCAGGTGTCTGCAAATGGCTGAGTCCTCCTGGAAAGTAAAAAAACTGGGAGATGCCACAGCTCATAATATTTCAGAGTTGATGTTGGGAATCAGGAGACCAAATGTTCCAGTGTGCCCCTGCAGCTGTGTGGTTGGCAATATTAACTAGCACTGGTACCTGGAATAATCATTCACATCCAGAGAGAAACATATGGCAGGAGTCGAATGCCCTTGTCCTTGCCCATCACAAAAGGGTTGTGTGGTGGGGTTTTCTTTCTAAGGAGTGTGTTCTCACCCCTCCCTCCACGTTGTGTGTGTTTGGGCTTTGCCTGTGCGCCCAGATCAGAGCCTTGGCACTGGTTTTGGTGGGAGCAGGGACAGGAGCTTGGCATGGATAAGCTGCGCGGTGGAGAGTGGGTGTTTCCAGCGCTGGAAGTGGCACCGATGAGCACCAGGGAACAGGCAGCCCCGATACAATGCAGGGTTTTCATGCGGTTAATGGGATTGGAATTGGGAACCTGATACTCCCGGGAGATAACAAGAGCTGTTTAGCATACAAGGGACATTGATTTGCTTTTCTTAAAGGAGCTGGTAAGTAGCAGAGTGAAGTTTTTTGTCAGAACTCATTCGGGTGAACAAGTTCTGTTAGAAAATGACCGAATTGACAAGAACTTACAGTCTGAACAGAAAAATAATTTTCTTTCCCTGCAGTTGCTGTATATGCTTAGCAGTTTACAGGCTAATCTCATGCCCTGTGAATTTAGCCTTTGCTTCAAGCTGAACTGTGACAGAAATTACAAGTGTTTGGGCTTTTCTTCTTCCGAGAATGGAAGACTTCGGGGGATAACAAAACAAAATGTGCAAAGTTGACATAACAAATACGGTACCCCACGGTTCCCTTGTTTCCCAGGAGCAGACCAGAAGGCTTTTGATGCAGGATACAGCAGTGGTATGTGGGGTTAAGCTGTTCTCTGTGAGACCATGGAGGAATCTCTTTTGATGCGAGCAGGATGGAGATCTGCAAGGGTGACCTGGTGCAAGGAGACTCGGAAGAAACCTTCTAACTCAAGAATTAAGGTATAGAATATTATCTTAGACCTGCAGGAAGAGCTGACTCCTTGCCTCCTTCGTGGTCTTAGTGACTCAGAGGAACTTGCAGTCCCTGGGGGCAAGGCTGGAAGGTGAAGGGGCACTACTTGGAGGAGGTGGCCCAAAGAGGAGAGCTAGGTGGGAGTTTGCTGGTGGTGAGCTGAAGTTCCCTGTTCCATGTATTGGTCCTGTCCTGAGGCAAGAAGTTAAGGGAAGAGGCTCATCTTTCCTAAGGAGGGTGGGAGCGAGCTGGGCTGCTGCCAGCAGCCAGAAATCACACTTCAGAAAGTACTTGAGTGCTGGGTTTTGTCTTACCTGAACTCTTAGCAAGACAAGAGGGGGGTTTGGGGTGTTTGGTCTGTTAGGACTTGCTGGTCTTCTGTTTGCAACACGGTGCAAAACCTCATGGGGCTGATTTGTTACTGCAGCATTGGGAGGCTTGAAATGCTGACCTGGTGAGAGGAGCTCGGCCAGGGGCAATGCCAGGGTGACTTGCCCAAGGGGCTTGGCAGGGAGCCCTGGCAGTGCTGGGTGTGGGTCTGCAGCCTTCCTGGCCACTGTCCTGCCCTGTGTCACCTGGTGTGTCTGCAGTGCAGGACATCTTCTCCTGCTCTCACTTGCCAAGTGGGCAAGAGCAATTTCTCACATGGGTCGATAGCAAGAGTACAAGGGGGGACAAACGAAAAGAGGAGGGATTTAGGTAGAATATTAGGAAGAAATCCTTCCCTGTGAGGGTGGGCAGGCCCTGGCACAGGTTGGGCAGAGAAGCTGTGGCTGCCCCATCCCTGGAAGTGTCCAAGGCCAGGTTGGATGGGGCTCTGGGCAACCTGGGCTGGTAGAAGGTGTCCCTGCCCATGGCAGGGGGTGGGATGAGCTGATCTTTAAAGTCCCTTCCAACCCAAACCATCCTGGTGTTCCACAGCTCTGTGTTGGCTTTGCCATGTGCCTTTTGAAACCTGGGGCTCTTTTCCAAGCCGTGCTGCCTTCCTGCTGCCATCCCTGCAGCCCTTCCCATCTCTGACTTGTCCATGTGCTCCCGTGTCCTACAGCACTGCCACCTCCTCCCTCCCCACCACCACCGCCCCCCTGGACACTCTCCCATGAATTAGAGGCTTTCCCTTGGGATGTCCCAGCCCCAGAAGGAGGAGGCATTCCTGTAATTCCTCTGCACCTGTTGGGCTGTTGCCTTGTCCAGGAGTTGGGCTTCACTTCCAGGGAGCACCTGTCCTCTTGTGATCCTGACATGCTGTCAGTGCTCCCTGGGAGATGGGAGGTTTGTTGCTGGCAGCTCTCTGCCTGACCCTTAAAGGAAACCCCAGCCAGGAATCTTCCAGAATTCTTCCCCTCCCCATCCCCTTATCCTTCACTGACCTCCAACTACGTTTTTATCTTTCTTGACAAGATGCTTAGTTTCATTTATCAGCTGCTTTCCCCCTTCACTCTTCAGCTTTGATTATTTCTCCAGGAGCTGCTGAGAAACATTAACCATTACAGATGTGCAGAACAGTCAAATCCACTCACATTCCTTAGTGTTTTCTATTGTTTTTTTTCTCTTAACTCTAATAATAAAATGCCCATGGTGGGTAAATATTTTTTTAATGTCTGCCACTTCTCATGACAAAATCATCCATCCTTATCAAAGGGTAAGGAACTGCGGTGGCTGTGTTTCTATATTACAATATACCAATAATACCGGTTGCAAGAGGCCTGTGTTTCCCTCCCTGAGCATAAACCACCACTGTATTAAAGGCTCAGGAGTTCAGGCTTTAAAATGTATTTGCACCCTGTAAGATAAAAATGAGACATAAATAGTAGGAAATGGCAAGTGCACTTTGCTAGCTGAGGCTCTTGGCTTCCTAAGTGCTTGAGAAATGCTCTGTCACCTCTGGAAAATATTAGTGTGTTCTGAAAAACTTCAATACCTTGCCTCAGCTTTTGTAAAAATATGCTTGCTTTAATTGTGGCTGGCAGAGAAGGGGAGGACTGGATTTACTTAAATACATGCTGCAAGGATAGTTTTCCTTGTTTTGTGCTGCCCTTCATGCAGCACAAATACACATATACACACATTCTGGGTGTATATGGAAAAACCTAAATAATTGGAAATCTCTATACATCCTGACCATTTACTGTAACAGTCCATAACCTCTGGACAAGCTGTGTTTGACTTTAGGGGCCAACATTTCAAGGTAACCTCCATTAACTTCAGCTTGACCTGTATGAATGAGGAGAACATTCAGTGTATGCACCATTTTTAAGAGAAACCCTTCTTTTGGTTGCTCACATGGACATGAAGCAAAGACAATTCTATAACAGAGGACAGAATAAAACAAGAGGAAAGAAGAGGGAGTGGTTTCAGAGTGACAGAGAGCCGGGTTAGATTGGATATTGGGAAGAAATTCCTTCCTGGGAGGGTGGGGAGGTCCTGGCACAGGTTATCCAAGGAAGTTTTGGGTGCCCCATCCCTGGAGGTGTCCAAGGCCAGGCTGGATGGGGCTCTGAGCACCCTGGACTGGTGGGAGGTGTCCCTGCCCATGGTAGGAGGTTGAGATGGGATGATCTTCAAGGTCCCTTCCAACCCAAACCATTCTATGATTGTGTTGTAGTGTCTTAGATGTCCTCCCTTACATCCCTGCAGGATTTTCTCTGCAATTAAAAAGGTAAGTGGTGGGTTTTCAGCTTTCCATCAGGTGGAATATTCCTCTCATCACCCCCTGGTTCTGAGGATGGATCCTGTTGCTCAGCAGGGTGACATGGTTTCTCTGAATAGACTTTGCTTCCCTCATTTGCACCCTGATCCGTGTGGAGTCCTGAGATGGCTCTTTCAGCTCTGGTGCTTTCAGGAAGTGGATTCCAAGCCCTGCCTTTAGGAAATGGGGAGAATGGAATTTTGGAGACTATCTGAAACTGGGCTCTCATGGAGAGGAAAAGGGAAAAAAAAAAAAAGAAGAAAAAAAAAACCCCCAAACCAAAAACTAACACTTTTTTTTTTTTTAGGTCAGTGTATTATTTGATTCTTTTGTGGCGTTCATAAAAAGTGTGATGTGAGAACATCTCACACGTGTCACAAGGTGTAGCTGTAATTTTGTGCCTCTTCTTTGCTGGGATTTCGAGTGCAAATGAGATGAGAATCTCTCAGGTTTGATTTGAATATCATAATACTTTGAGTGGGATAAGAGCAGGCTGAGCTACAGAACGCCCCCTGGCAAGGGGCTCGAGACTAGGAGAAAGTTAAAATTCAGTGATCTGAAGGGATAATTCACAGCACTTCAAGGAAGGCGTGTCAAAGGGAAGGCTCATCTGGTGAGTGGACACAAGTGATGTGAGAAGTGCCAATTAGAGAGTCAATGTTTGTTACCAGCCTCTTAATTGGTTTCGGGGCTGGAGTGAATTAGCTTGCCCTGTTGATTTTAGTGTGCTTGTGAAGTGTGATTTAGGTGTTGGTACGTGGTTGTTGTGTGCAAATAAACTACTGGCTATTCTTACAGCACCTTGTCCTGCAGCTCCTACACCCGCTATTCAGGTGCGAGTTTATGCCGAGTTTATGCCGACTAAAGCCAAGGCAGATCCAGTGAGTGGTCTGAGTCATGTGCATTTTTGTAGCCCTATCCCAAAAATTCTTCCTGGATTTATTCCTGCTGCTGGGAATTAATAGAGGCCTTCAAAACACAGCACCGAGTAGAGAATCAGCAGTATTTGCACACTTTTACCACTTGTTTTTAGAATTTCGTATCATAGCAAATCCATGGGAGAGAAATGATTTAATTATTGTACATAATTATTTAACATGAGTTTTATGAAAGGAAAAAGAACTTGAGGTGCTGTTTTGCTGTGCTGAGCCCATCACTTCTGTCTGGCTGCTTTGTACTTCTTGGGGTGCAAGTGGTTTTAGGTCTTCTTCCAGGGCATTCTTCACTCTGAGCCCTGTGGATGCTTTGAGAGATGTTCTCTCTGTGCTTTGTTCCCGTGGCTTAATTTAATTAAAACAAAGGGCAAGCAGGTCCTGAGATGTGTAGCAATGCTGTTTACACTGCTGGTGCTTGTTTGCTCACTGTCCCCAGCTTGACAAGGTGTGAACCTGAGTCAGAGTATGTGGGAGTTGGTGACTTGTGTCTACACTTGCCTCTTCTTGTGTAAATTTCGAGGCTTTTGGTTCAACTCTGAGTTAATTAAAATTTTCTAAAATTTATTCACTTGCTGCTTTTGATTTAAGACTTCTATTCATTACTCTGCTGATATGGAATGTCATATACCTTAATTCAAAAGGGACTTTATTTGAGGACTGTGAGTTGCCTGTGAGACTTTGAGGAAGGATCATCCTTGGAAGTGAGAGGGACCCTCTTCTCTTCCTGCTCTGGATTCCCTTACACGGGGCTTGTCCTTAGTGCTGATGGGATCACCTCTGATGTTACTGCCTTTCCTGGTTTGGTCTGGGAAGGTGCAGTTTGGTTATGAGCTAGCACTGATACCCTGCTGACTGTTCCTGGGTCTTTTTTTTTTTAATTCTTTTAAATTAATTATTGCCAAGTTTTGGTCAGCGAATACTGAAACTCCCACACACTTCCAGTCACTTATTTTATCATATACATCCTGGATCTGTACATGGAATTAGCTGCTTCATACACATTTAGGAGGTGTGGGGGATTTATTTGAAAAGTGGAAAAAAAAAAAAAAGCTTAAGGCATGGATTTGTGTGGCCCCTTAAAAACGTGTTGCTTTGTCAGCTTATGCTATTAAAAATGTGGTGTATTTAAGAATTAACGTGTTGGTCTTCATGTGAGATGCTCTCACACTCAGTCTGTAAGTGTTAAAGCTTATCTGAAGCATCTGAAATGTGTACAGAGAGGGAGGTAAAGAGTGATTTGGTGCAGGTCAGTTAGGGCCATCGGCCCCAAACAAATATTGTGACACAAATCGCTTAGCTAAGTTTGCTTTTGTGTCTTTGTTTATTTGGGCTTCTCTGTGGCAACTGTTGGTGTTGTATCGTGAATGGAGGGGGAAGCAAAGGTCCTATTAAAAACTACTGCACAAACTGATTTCCAGGGTTTATTCCTATGAAGTTCAGGTTGATTTATTCCCCTTAAAAAAACACCAGTGCCAGGCTGTGAGAAATCCAGCTGCTTTCTTTAATGAGTTGTCTTCAGAGATGACTCTGGCAGTGTAGCCGCGACTCGCTTGGGAGCACAACTTGCTTAAAAATGGATTCAGCATTAATAATAATAATAGGAGATACTTCTTGCACTGTAATGGAAACTTTTTGGAATGTTTGGGGAGACTGGAGCAATTCAGTGGCTCTGAACTTCATTAGCTGTAAAAGTATTTGACTAAGAAAATTAAGACTTGTCACTGGCTGGGGGCGAGTGGGAGTAATTGGGTTTTGAACTGTGTCATTATTAATGACCATATGTGAGGAACCAGAGGCTTTAATTTTCTAAGGGAGCATCTTCATCCCTTGAGTCAGTTTTCAAAGCCCAGCTGGTGGAGGAAACCTGGTCTGAGTGTTGGCCTTGCTTGGACAGGAGTTTGGGCTCTGATGGGGCTCTTCCAACCTGAAGGATTTTGTGTTTTTGTTGATTTTCTTTTCCTTTAAGAGGTGTTTTGGACGACACAACCACCCTCAGCTGTAATGGGGTGGCTTTGCTGGTGCTGCCAGCAGTAAAACCACAGAGGTAAATAAATCCTTGCTTGTAAGGGATTTTTCCTCAAACATTTTTCTTTTCCTTGTCTTTATTAATAAATGCAGAATATTTAAGACTTCCTTTGCATCTCTTGTTCTGGCCACTGCAGAATCTTTGTTTGAAGAGGGGAAAGTAGGGCAAGTACTGGTGACCTTTCTCTGAATTCTAGGGGAAGTTCTCAGCTTTCCTGCAGTTGAAATTTTTAATTTTGGAATCTAATGATTCTCTACTTGAATGCAACAGACAAACAAACTGTGCTTTAGGGGAACTTGTCACAGATGTAGAATATATTGAAGTTACCTATGAATTATTTAGTTGGGAAAAAAACCAAACCACCAAACAACAAAACAACTTTAAATGCAGTGACTATTGGAGATAATGGAAAAAACGCTTTTTTAAAATTTTATTTTTTTAAAAAGGAATAGCAGAGTGGGTGTCTTTTTTTGAAATTCCCTCCTTGGTCAAACCATTTGCTGAGGGGAAAAAGGTTCCCCTTTGGTTCAAGTTCTGGAATACAGTTTTTATGTACTTGATGTTGAGCAGGTTGTTTGGTGTACCTTTTTCATGGAAACCCAGTTTTCTTCCCTTTCAATTATCCGATCTTTTGCTCTCCTGGTAAAACATTGCTGGAACGTGTTGTCAAGAGAGAGAGGACACTATTCCTCCCTATTTTATTTTTATATGATGGAACCTTGCAGGAAGGCAGTGGTGGCTGGAGCAGAGATGAAGGGAACTTTGCAGGGGTAAGGGTACAAAGGAAACTCACTGCAAGGTCCCCTGTGCAAAAATCCTCAACAACTACAGCATCAGCTCTTAGGGATTCCAGCAAAACCCTGCCTGTGTGTGGACCACATGTCAACACGTGACCAGACTGTCTTTGGTCATTCATGTAAAGGCACCTGAATGTCAAAATCTTGAGTTTCTTAATTTAAAAATCAGGAGATTAAAAGTTCATGTAATAGAACCTACACCATGAGCCAAGGGGAGTTTAAAATGGAAATCCCAGGATATTCTGGCATCCTCTGCTGGTTGTGTGCTGGAGTCAAGGTGTGAAGTGCACTGGTGGAAGCATTCAGGTGGAAAGGGGTGCTTAAAGCTCTGGGAGCTGTGAGTTTTCACGTGGTTCTGTAGCATCCTTTGGCCAGCTGGTAGTCTTGGTGGTCTGCTGAAGCCCATGGCTTTTTGATGATGTTCTCTTAAAGGGGTCAGTTAGTTCAAGTGGTTGAGCAACACCTATAAAATCCTGTCCTCTTTTGATGTGACTTTAAATAGGAGGGCAGCTGTGCACTTGTGTGTGAATATATATTTTTTTAAAGGGGAAAAAGAAGCTGCCGTACTTTGACAGCACTTTAAAAACACCTGTAGCTGCATCCAGAGCTCTTCCTAAATGCATCTTTTCATGGTGGGGTTTTGCATTCCCTTTGCAGTGACAGTGGCACAGCAAACTTCACTTTTGGCAGTCTCCTTGAAAGAACCCAGATGAAGATCTCTGACCTACAGCTGTTGCAGAGAGGAGTCTTTTTGTTGCAAAGCCTTTCAAAGTTGTTCCCTTTTCGCGTTGATTGATTAAAATATGTATTGGGTAGGCCCGAGTTCCTCTTGCTGATGGGATAAAATGAAGCCACAAAGTAGATACAAAAATCCACAGTGCAACTTCCTTCTGGGAAGAGTTGATTATTTTCTTGATGGACTATTTTCACCTCTTGTGGGCATGCATATATATATATATAAATATACATATTTTTGTGTGTATTGTGTATGTATGTGTGTTCTGAGATCCCTGAGACAGACATACCAGGTCTCCCTGTCTCAGTGTTACAGGACAGATGGTTAATTCAAAATTAAAGCTGAGCAGATAAATCTGATCTCCTGAAAACAAAACAAGCTGCTGTGGTGGATGTAGCTGTTCCATTGGTCTTTTCTTGGCTGTGAAGGCAAACCTCAGTCTTAATGCTTGAGTTCAAAGAGGTTGGCCACTTGCGGACACTCTTTCAGCTCTCAGTTTCTCTTAGAACTTGTAACTTGAAGCAGGAAGTTGCTTACATATCTTAGGGATTCTGGAAGAGAAAAAGGCTTCTTTTCAATCCATTGTCTTTTCTGGGCTTACCACTGTGGTCCTGGGTGTGCAGAGTAACAAAGGCAAATTGCAGCAGTGAGATCAGGGTGATGCCTGTTTTTAAAATGCCATGGTTTGCTTTTTTTTTCTTGAGAAGAAAAAGGAGAATTGTTAGAAGAAAGGATTATTGTCTTTACAGGCAAATTCTTTCCCTGGTCAACAAATAGGAGACACAACTTGAGACAAGTGTTGTCAGAAGAAGCCTTTGGACACCACAGATCCAGGTCACCTAATAAATGAATCCCACACACATGTACTGATGCAAAAGGAATTAGGGCACTTATTTTTCTGCATTCCTCCTGTTGGGATGATTTCTTAGGGACACCATTTCACACTGCTCTCCTTTCCAGTGAACCTGATGAGCGGATGGATGCCCTTTATCTCAGTCCTTGGGGGTTTAAAAATATGGAGTCTCCTATGAGCTTCTAGGAGTCATAGTCACTTTTTAGGAATCCCTGACCTTGCAGTCCGTCTTTCTGTAGTGGATTGAGCATTTGGTCTTAAAAAGAGGTCTGTGTGTGACTTTTGGGGGGTTGTTTTTCACTTAGATGATGGTGTAAGATGAGGTTTTGCATTTTTTAGGAATACTTTGTCTTGAATGGTAACACATGTCATCAAGGTAGTGCCATCACTGGATAAAAGTTGGAGAAAGCAGTGATGCCGTTTGTGTATGATTCTGTCTTGGTAAATGCCTTGAGGTTGAAGAAATTCAGGCTTTCAAGCCTTTAGTTGCTTTTGCTGGTTGTTTCAATGTTTAGCTGAATGTGAAAGGTGTCAGGCAAACAGGTGGGAGCTGAATCCTCCCATCTGTTTGATTTACACCACAAGTTTTGTGGGTAGGACTGCACTTGCTGGCTAAGAATCTCAAATCTATTTTTATGGGGTAGCCCACTATTTGCTATAGAGAGGACATTGCTTTACTTGGCTGCATATTTAAATGCCAGGTAAGATCTTGATTTCCGTGGGTCTTTTGGGCTTTCCTTACAAGAATTAGTGGGGTTTGCTTCCTTTTAAAGTTTGCTGCTTCTTTTTGGCCTCAGGACCCTTTTATTTCAGGGATTTTGGCAGCTCTGTTGAGCCTATCAGCCATGTCCTCAGGCTTCTGGAGGTGATGCTCTTGAGAGGGGGAGTCATTTGAAATAGCACCTAGTTTTCTGCTGCTGCTCTGTGCTTAGGGCATAGGGTTAGATGTTCATACCTCAACTTGGAATGCCCCCTTCACACCTGGGGGAAGAGAACAAAGCTCAGGAACTGGAGAAACCCTGGCAAAGCTTGGGAGGAGCTCTGCATCAGGGAAGGAGTTGGCAGAGGCACCAAAGTGTCTGAGAGCAGATGGAGTGTTGTCATCAGCTGCAAAATCAGTGTAAACACTTGCAGAAAATCATCCTTCCTCTGCTCTTGTCAGACAGAAGGAACAGGAGCCCTGAGTGCCACTGGCAAACTGGGTTAGGTGCCAGTGGGCATCCTTGCAGTTGGAATTCCAGCTGGAATTCTCCCTTGCAGCCTCGGGAAGTGTTGCACTGGAGGGGATGGAATGGCCCTTTCTGCTCCTTGCCTGAAAAGAGTGGCTTTTTGCTGCTGAGCCTGGCTGTGTTGGGTGAGCTGGTTGTGTTCCAGTGTGGGCTGGCACAGGGCTGGCAAGCTTTTATTTCAGATGTGTTGCCATCAGGTAATGGGAACCAGTGAGGCCTCTCAAATGCCCAGTTTTGGGGGTATTGTCATGGTTGTAAATGTGGCTGGCTGGTTTTTTAGGGGCTGGCAACCTTCCCATGAAAAGGGGGAGCCACAAAGCGGGATGAGTTCCTGGGTCACTGCGACATGAAGCGTTTGTGTCTTCAACCCTGATTACTCAGGGACATGAATGCTGGAGTGGAGAGTGGAAGGTTTTAAATCCTGAAATTCCTGTTTGTACCGATCCAGACTCCATTTCCATGGAAACTGGAAGTTTAGTGCTCTCACTGGGTCTGCTGGCTGGCTTTGGGGAGGCTGAAATTGTGGATTTGCACTAAACCCTTCAGAACTGAGAGCTGTGTTGGTAAATTAGCACCACATATTTTGTGCAGACTGAGGAAGTGGAACTATAATTGCTTCATGCATTTCTTTTCCGAGAGATGCTCAACTTTTGCCAGTTTGCAGATCAGGTATCTGAATGTTCAGGTGTTGTCTCATCGCTGAATTGGAATGTACAGATCATAATTTCTTTCCTGATGTGGGGTGTTTTCATCATTTTTGGTTCTCTCTCCCTCCAAGTGGAATGAGGAGATGGTGGAGACTATAAAGAATGGATGTTGTGTTCAAGACCAGAGCTGACTGGAGAAATCTGCAATCCTCTGCGTCTTCAGTGAGTGTGAGAAGGTGACTTTTCTGTTCTCCAAGCTTGGCTGGTTGAGTGAAACTATTTCTGATAACTTAGACGTATTTTATCAGTGTTCCACTTTCACTTGGAGTTGCTTTGGGACTTCTGGAACTGGGTGTCCTGGCTGGGTATGAACAGGAATGAGGATGCAGAAAGAGTTCCTCTCAACTCTTTTGTTCATTAATGTGAGAGTTTGAAAGAAGATAAAATTTGTTGGTAGGTAAATAGCACTACTTTTAAAAGAAACAAACAAACAAAAAAAACCACCCTTATTTTTTTCAGCTTTGTAAATAAATTCTAGCAGGGTGGTGTTTTGATCTCAAAAAATGAGTGATTCTGAAGCAGTGCCTGAGGTCTTAACTTGGCAGAGATGTCTCCCCAGGAGACATCAGGAACAATTGTTTGCAAGTAGGAACTTACATGTGATGTTGTGCATTTTAGAGTTTCTTTTATCTGACAGAAGTGTCCAGTTTTATCTTTAGTATATATTTTTTTTTACCTTTAAAGATCATGAGGTCACTAAGCCAAGTAGCGTTAGGAGTGAAGAGAGGGGAAGGTACAAGTACAAGCTATACTTTTGCTTAGGGAAAATACTCCCAACCTACCTGCAGCTGAATGCAGAAACATCAAGTGATCCAGTGGAGCTGCTGATCTTTAAGATGTTACTTCAAGAGGTGCTCTCACATGGAAAAAATCCTTTCCTCTTGCTGGTGTTTCTGATCCTGTACAGGAATTTAAATGAAGACCTAGGAAAACCTCAAGCAGACTTCAGCACAGCTTCTCTTGGTGTGTCATTTAAAGGACCAAGCCAGGATGTTTGTGTGCCCAGCCAGGCAGTCATTCAGCTGCTCCTTTCAGCCCTGGGGCTCAGGTCACCCATGATTTCTCTCCACTAATACAGGTTACAGATTGAAAGTTAAAAAAAAATAATTAACCCCCTAAAATCACTAACAATGAACAAGATGAGTGCTATTGCATTAAAGCTTTTTGTGGTGCAAGAGTGTCACAACTGACTGATTTCAAATCCTCTGAGGTTTCATTCCTTTCACCAAGTGGGAATTATGTTGTTCTCACTGTCAATGGCTTTCTGTCCATGCTGCATAATGCAGTTTGAGCATAAAAAATTATGCTTACCAGGCATTTTGGGGGGGCTTATTTTAGGGTTTGTTCGGTGTGTGTAGGAAGCAAAGATGCCAAGAAGCAACCTCAGAAATACAGGAACACTGAACTCTTTTCCACATTTGTGTGGATAATAGACATGAGCATAATCATATATAAACATCATAGGTAACAAAATGTGGTTTCTGGTGCTGTCAGGCAGTAGGTGGTACCTGTGAATAACCATCTCTTCCAGCCAGGATATGAGCTGAGCTTGTCACTCACGTCATCCTTGGACGCCGTTTGCTCACACCACTTACACTGCACTCCTTATTTTTAGAAGGCTCAAGGAGTTCTGTTGTAATTCAATTACTGTAAAGAGTGTTCTGATCCATTATCCACCACGCACTCAGTCCTGGTCAAATGGCTTTTAATGGCATTAAATAGTAACCTCATTACTACTTAGGAAGGTGTATGTTTTCCTCAGGATGTGCTTGTTTTCCCCCCAGAATCAGAGTTTAAGGATCACTAGCATGGAAAAAAAATAGCAACATGTCCTAGTTTTGTGTTGTAACACAGCTGAATGCAAAGGAAAGTCCTCAGGCTGCTCTGGGTCACAAATATTTGGCCATTCTTCCCCCAAAATAGATATGGGCTTGTATTTGGCTGTAACTTCTTTTGCTGTGTGCTGTGCTCTCAGCACAGCCAGGCAAGCCCAGCTCTGTCGTGCCCCTTGGACTTCCCTGGAGCTCCTGGGAGCGTTGGTGGTGGCAGATGTGGTATGGGCTTTCAGGAGGAGGTGGTGGCTTTTAGCCCTGACTTTGGAGAGGTGAAAAGCTCCCTTTGCTGGTGACAATCACACCAAATCATTCACACCTTAGGTTTGTCCTGTGACTTAGCTCTGAGCCTTCATGTTTCTCAGACTTATTATGCAGACCATGAACCATGCCACAAGGGTAACTTGGGGCTCTCCAGATGATATTTGTAAGAAACCCATTCTGAAGTCCTTAGAATAGTAGTTATGGTTGGTTTATGAGCACATTTCTGCCCCCTTTATGACAGTGTACACTCTGTGTGTAGTTCCAGGTTTATTTTTATTTAGGCAATGTGTATTTAATTAATATGGTTGGCTAGATGAAATCAACCCCCATGCACCAAACGGTCCTTCCTTTTGGAGTCTAAACAGCCATTTGAGGTATTATGTCCTGCTTTGTTTTTAGTGTGAAACACCCTTAAATCTTAACAGTGGTATTGGGTCACTGCTTTGTCTGTTCTTTTCCTTCACAGGGCATTTAGGAATGGGATTTTCCCTTCTGTAAGGGAAAATTCTGTAAGGATTCCACCTTGCCCTTTGGGCTGTTTAGTGTTTGCCCATGGCAGGGAGGTTGGAGCAGGGTGATGATGTTCAAGGTGCTTTCCTTCCAACCCACACCATGCCATGGTACCAGGGGCACACCCCCCATGTGTTTGAGATGAGCAGCATGTCTCTGTTGAGCAGGATGCCCAGAAGTGCCCTCTGCCCAGCAGTGGTTTGAGCTGAATGAGGTGGGTTTTGGCTGAGGTGTGTGTGGTTGCTGGGGTTTTGAAGGACAGGTGGTGCTCTGTGTCTGTGAGGGGCTTTCTGAGCTCTGCATTCAGTCTGATCTCACTGTTTCTCTCTGATTCAAACACAGCAGAGATGCCTTTTCTGAATTAGCAGCTTGGCTTTGGTGAATCAGCTTGGAACTCTCCAAGGGTGCAATGAAAGCAGCTGTTTGCACGGGGAAATGATGGGGTTGGGTGTGCTTTGCCCCCCAGGTTTCCCTGTGGGGCTGTGCCACCTACACCTCAGACTTCACCTGCTGCTCAACCTGTGCTTTCCTGGGACAGAAGATGCTGCAATAATGAGTGTTGTGGAGTTCCTGGGCATGCAGATAAATTATAGTCATATTTCAGCTATGCAGTAATAGCCAAGGCATGATGTGCTCCTGTAGTCAAGTGACAGGAGTCTTGCTTTTAGTGCATTAGTCATGTAATGTAAACCAATTTCAATTAATGAGGGGTAGGAAACAAGCTTGGAATGGAAGAGCTTTTAAGTTGGGTTGCTGCACTGGCAGAAATGGAATAATTATTTGTCTCTTAATGGCAAATGGCCAAGGAAGTGCTGATTCTGATTTTAATGCATTCCAAAAACTTACTTAGAATTGCATAACAGCATGGAAGCATATTATTGCTGAGGCTTTGGAGGCTTCACTCTAAAAACTGGGTTTATTTTTTTGAAGTGGTATTTCTAAGAATGAAGCATAAAAGGATGTGGGGTTTGTGTTGTATGATTTTAATATATTGTGATTATGATAACTTGGTGAAGTGTCTTGCCTGGATAATCTCTTATTATAATGACTTCTTTTGGAGGTGACTGAACCATTGTTTTTGTCCTACCTTATTTCCATCTTAAAAGTATTTTTGTATAGTAAGGAAGTCACTTCATGGTGATGCCAGGTCACTTTTCATAAAATCTGGTTGTTGTTCTCACGTGGGGTATTATGTCCTATGCAAAGCATGTGCTTTCCTACATCACATTAGTCTCAAGGGCAGGAAGGACAAAAATGACTGGAATCAAGAGCAGAGAAACACCAGTTGTGTTTTCAAATGAAAAAGTAGGATTTTCTAAAATGTACCTGGAAAAAAAAAAAAAAGGAGCAATAAGAGCATTTGGGTGTATTCATGCTGGTGGAGTGCAATTTTATTTTTTTCTCCCCTGCTGCACATGAAATATACATAACTCTTGTTACTCCTGATGCTCATCCCTGCTGGACATGGCCTTAAAAAATTTATCTCCCTCTTCTGAAGATCTGGACTAATTAAACTTGCATGTCTCTTCCCAAACAGAAGAAGTTGTGTTTCCCTGTGCTGCTGAGAGTCCCTCTTGCCTTCTGGTGGTGGAGAAGGCACCACCAAGAGGAGTTCAGCCAGTGCCTGGCAGGGTTGGCACTCCTGGGCTCTTTGTGCTGTGGGTTTTTTTGTGCAGGCTCAGCTCTTGGATGGTCCCATCAGTCCCACCAGGCAGGTTGCTTGGCCCCTGGAGGTGCTGTGCTAAGCAGGGAGGGAAGTCACATTGGATTTTTGTGGAGTGCAGGTTTGAAAGACTTTGAAGGTCTTTCATGGTGTGGATTGTTTGTCGTTCCCCTTCTCAGATCGTTTCTGAATGGCTCCTGTGGATGTTTTGAAATGCTGTTGGATGTTTTGCCAACCACACTGGTGTAATGCTTTTGGGAGAATTACTCCCTTTCCCGTGATAATCACACCCTGCAGGACCTCTCCCAGGAGAGCAGAAGCAGTGAGATGATCATCTGCCAGGGCCAGTTTTATTTTTATTTAGTGATGTTATTAATTACAAGAAGTGTAGCTGCTTGTGATCCACCTTCCACTTGTGCTTAAAGCAGTGCCATCTACATGCACTTGGAGTTTGTTGAGCTTCATGGAAACATCTTCAGGGTTGGGTTCTCTTCCACTGCAGGCAGAATATCTTGAGATTTGTCTCTTCTTTTTCTGCCTTTCTGAGATGAGCAGCCTGACATTTTGTGTAGTTGGTTACTGAAAACATCTGATTTCTCTGTACCTCTGAGTTAGGATCTTCAGATTTAGCCTTGTGTGGTTTTGCTTTTGTGTGTTTGGTTGTTTTTTGTTGTTTCCCCCCCCCCCCCACCGAGCGAGTTCAGATGTTGTTGTTATTCTGGGTGATTTCAAGGCATGGTCGTCTTGTTGTTGTGAACGAGGAACTAAATTCCAGCTAAATTATAAATTCATTAATTATAAACTTCATCTTGGACCATAAAATGTTGCTTTCCTTTTGGTTACTGGTGGCCTTTCAGATGTTGCCAGTCACACAAATTAAGTTTTGTAGTAGATAAAGCAAGAACTTGCTGTTTACCTTCATGCTATCAAATAAATAACTATCAAATACTTTAGTGGCATCATGAATTGCCTCAGGGGCATTTCATGGTAGCTGATGCTTAGTTGACCCCTGTATCTCCCAGCTAATTAACAACCAGTTAGTGTCCAACCAGAGATTATAATTAGTGCTGAAACTGCTGCCTTGCTCACTTTGTACAGGGTTTTTCTGAAGTTAATGTCTTTATTGAGACAAATACTGTGGCTTTGCTGCTGGTTGAGGACCTGGTAGTGGCTTGTGAGAGGGGAACAAACTCCTCTTGCTCTCACACTTGCCCCTCTGCAAGGTCCAGGTGCACTTGGTTAGATTTCCTTTGCCAGAGTGCAGCAAACCCAGCAAAAACCAGCCCTGTTTGCCTCCCATTGCAGGAGAGGAAAAGAGTATTTTTGGCATTTATTGACTACGCAACAAAGCAAGACATTTAAAGCTCCAAACCAGAAGAAATCTCTGGTTACAGAAGAGCAATGGCTGGTATAAAATTCTCATTCCTTTGATTAGTAACAGCAAGTGGTGTGTTACAATCCCATGAGCAGCATTTCCTCACACACTGGAGAGGTGGGACATGACCCAGGACGTGTGGAGGTTGGATGAAGGTCTTGTGGAGGGTGCTCCCCCTCGGCAAGGACAAGGGGACTCGTGGAGAAAGCTGGAAATCTCCAAGCTCTCTGGCCTGCCTTTACTCTCTGCAGGTGCACCTGTGACTTCCTACAGCCATGAAATGCACAGGATATTCAGAATTTTACCTGTTGTCATCCACTGTGTGCTTTCAGTTGGAGGCATTTGAAGTTCACCAGATAGAAGCTATCTGCACACACAAGTTACCTGAAATGATTACTTAACAAACTTTCCATATTACTCTGATACTAAAGTGGAGTTACTCTGAGAGTGTTTCAACATCTAAAACAAGATGGCATGTTGTCTTCTCCTTTTTCATGTGCATGAAAAAAACTAAATTAGTGAAGTTTTCTTCGGGACATCTTTTGAAATGAAGTTCTCGAGGCATTGATGATAATACAAAGTCCCTTTGACCCTTGAGCACTTCAACTTTGCCTTGTGTGCCAAGGCACAACCAAGAGGTGGACTTTTGATGTCTCCCATGGTTGAAAATGGTTTGCCATCTAATCACAAAAGAGAGAGAGCACCTGAGGCCTTTGGAAGAGGGGTTGGATTTCTTCTCCCACCAGTTTGTGCTGCTGCTGAGTTTTTAAGTCCTTTGCTTTGTGCTTTGTAATTGTAAGAACCCTGGAATTGGGAGTAGTTATTACCAGTGGCTTACAACTCTTTTTGCCAAGCAAAGGGTGATTGAAGTTAACCTTTAAACCCTCTGGAAAATCACTGAATGGGTGAGAACTTTCCTGTGTAGGAAGGGTGGGTTGGAAATGCAGAGCGATGTTGGATGTTCCTGCTGATGTTCAAGACAAAAGTGACTCGAAACGGAGTGTTTTTGTTGGTTTGGGTTAATGCTAAACTGAACCTATTTGAATTTACAAATAATCTGCTTAATCCTGGTATCTTAATTGTTTTCTGTCCCTGCTGTGGACTCTGCAAACTAAGGTGAGGGCTCCCTGTGTGCCATCCTTTACCCAAAGGAACTGACTGAGATGCTCTGACCTTGTTCAAGTCACAGGTGTTCTCCTTGGAGATAATGATGCAAACTTTGAAGGTTACTCTTTCCATGGGTTTTTTTTTGCCCCTTGTGGCTAATTGTTACTTAATTTCAACAAAGACAGAGATTTCATTTCCAAGGTTTCCTGCTTTTAATCAAGATGCTCTTTCCTGTACCAAAAAAAAAAAAAAA
>VXAU01005055.1:447572-461491 GCA_013399695.1 Formicarius rufipectus | reverse complement strand
AGACAGGAAACTCCCTCCTGTCTTTATACACCTGATTACGTAAGGGAATGATATGGAATACTGCCTTGGTTTTGTATCCCGGTTTCTAGGGAAGGCCTACAGAAAACTACCACAGGCTCACATGATTTGAGACAGAGTTTTCATAATCCTGTAAGCTGTGGGACACCTGGGAAGAAAATAAAACACGATTTAAGGTGAAAAGACTTGTTCCCATGCCAGGATTGTTTGCTTTCTCTGTGAGTGGAAGGGTCACAGTGGCTTTGGAAATGTGTGACTGAGACACCACCTGAGTTTGAAAGCGCTTTCTTGTTCTTCTCAATCCTCCTCCTGCCCTGCAGACTGTTGATTAATAAAAGTCTAATCAAGGGAATCTGGGAAAAAACCATCAGTGGGAAGAGATGGATCAGACAAGTTGTGTTTTTGTGGGATTGGGATTGTCCAGCCTGGAGAAGAGAAGGTCTGGGGGGACCTCTTGGTGGCTTTTCAGTGCTTGAAGGAGATACAAGGAAGATGGAGAGGAGCTATTTCCAAGGGGCTGGATGGACAGGACAAGGGGGAATGGCTTCAGAGTGACAGAGAGCAGGGTTAGATTGGATATTGGGAAGAAATTGTTCCCTGTGAGGGTGGTTTGGCCCTGGCACAGGTTGAGCAGAGAAGCTGTGGCTGCCCCATCCCTGGAAGTGTCCCAGGCCAGGTTGGATGGGGCTCTGAGCACCCTGGGCTGGTGGAAGGTGTCCCTGCCCATGGCAGGGGGGGGGATGGGATGATTTTTAAGGTCCCTTCCAATCCAAACCATGCTGTGATAGCCTCTAACACATCAACCTTGCTCACTGTGGTCTCGTTGGGTGTCTCATCCTACACTTGGGTGGTGAGTTGTGTCTTGGTTCCCCCTTGTCCCATCATCACCAGGAAAGCCCTGGCTTTGCTGTGTGGGCTCCAAGGGGTGATGCAGGGAGTTGCTTGGGGTTGGCAGGGCTGACACAGACCTCACAGATGTCCCAGTGAGATCTGAGAGCACGAGATGAAGCTCATTTTTCAGTTGCAAAAAAAGCTGTCGCGAGCAAAGGAAATTAAGTCTTAGCCCTAGCAAGGGATTTGCCCACCTATAAGGGCAAGAAATCTCACTCTTGTCTCTGTTTGCTCCCTGCCATGGAGCTCTTTGCACGTGTAGTGTTTATTTCCTCGTCACCTGAGGTCATTGTCAGCACTGTGACTTTTCCAGTTTGGAGGTGCCAGAGTGATGATGCAGCTCGTTGTGTGGGACTGGTCATCTTGGATCACCTTGCAAAGAAAGTCCTTTTTTTTTTTTGTGGCTGCTCTTGAAAGAAACTCTTCCTTTTAGCTGCTTGTGGGATTTTACATCCCTGCATCTCTTCAGTGCCTCATAGGGACAGACTTTTAACACCTCTTTTGTTCTACTTGTTTTTGTTAATTGCAGAAATAATGTAGGTTTTGGGTTTGTTCTTTCTTTTACACAATGTACTTGGGACTCTAGGTAGCAATTTATACTGTATTCCTGCTAAATATTCAATAAGGCTGAACTCCTTTCTTGCCTGCTTGATTCTCTATTCCTGTATCTCTCTGCATTTTAACATTTGAGGATTTCCTTCTGCAAGTATGTGCTGGAACTGGGGCTCTGGCTTCCCAGGCTGCAGTATGAGAACAAAGACTACTTCAGTATTTTCCTTGGGACTTTCATAAAATACATAAAACATCTCCATTAAAATGTTGGGATTGATGAAGGGAAGAGGGGGGAAAAAAAGGCCTTTTCCTCCTGCAGGGGCTTGATTAATGGATTTATTGTTTGTCCAGATTTTGTCAGGAAGCCACATGGCTTGAGGAAAACAAAGAGGAAGTGGCTGATGTTGGGAACCTGATTTAATAGGGGTCCCTAAGGACAGAATGTGGCTCTTGTCCTCACCCCTTCCCACTCAGTCTTCAGAGTGGGCTGAGAAGAGCTTTAGGGCTTCAGTGGAGCTGAAGATAAAGTGGCTCTGTTAGAGAGGGAGTCAGTCCCTGCTGCTGGACCAGCATCACAGCTCTGCATTCCCAGGCTGAGAATCCCCCCCCCCTACTCCTCTATGGCTGGACTGTGAAGGGTCCTGGAGTAATTAGCAAGTCATCTCCTGAAATGTGGACTGCTTGGATATCGGCAGCTGATCAGTTTGCAGCAAAGACAACTTTTTACCATCTCCAAGCTGGGCTTTCCTAGTCTGGAGTGAGATGGTATCTCCCTCCCCGCAGCAAAATTCAGGCATATGTGCCTCTGGATTAACCAAGCCACCATCTGTATCCTAAAACCAGATTTATTGTCCTAATCTAACTTGTGGGGGTTGATAAGTAACTGGTGGTTTAACCTGCTGTGGTGGGAGAAATGAATGTTCTGCATTTGACTCCAGTTCTGACTACGTGGTGAATAAACCTAAAGCAATGATCTACAGTGGAACTGCAATCAAACACTGCATTCAGGGTGTTTTAAAAGTATATCTTCCCTCTGTGAAATTACAGCTGAAAGGCATAAACTCCCCAAAAACTGTCGTGGTCCTTGCAGGGCTGAAGTAAAGAGCCCATGTGATGAGCCATTAGTAAATGTTAGTGGGTCCACAGAGTGGAAAGCACAAAACATCACAAAAGCATATCCTGACAGTTCCAGGAATTGAATTAATACTGTTTTGGGAATGCAGGCTACATATTCAGTCAGTGGTGGTGAAAATTATTTGAGGGGTGAGTGGGATTTTTGGGGCTGCTGAAGGTCCTGTTGTGAAGGTTTGGGCTGTAAGGAGGGAAGCAATTGCTCCTGTGGGGGTTTGATGCACAGTGTGCATGGTCCAGTGTTTCACAACAGGCAGGTCCTTTCCTTCCACATCCTCAAGAGGTTTTTTTTTTTTTTCTTATTTTCTCAACTCTTGTGCTGCTCTTTTGCTGGAGTTGATACTTAACTGCATCTTTTCTAATAGCTGTGACAAATATTGGGAGACAAACATTTTGTGTGAACAAAATGCAGCGTGTGACAACAGTGGAAGAGGAGATGTTAAATTACTAGAAGCAGGTTTTTCTGATTTACCGCTATTCTTTCATGCTAAACTCTCTAAAAGTTCCCATTTAGAGTTCCACACAACAGACAGATTCCTTTAAAATGCCATCCTGAAAGGCTTTGGTGCTGGCTGCACAAAAATAACCACCTCTCACATGTTCTCCTTGGCTGTGACGTGGTATAAGGCAACCTTTGGGAGTTGGATGCTGTTTAGCCTGGCTGGTTGGAGGCAGCACCCCTTCCAAATTCATTAATACTGGTGTTAATCAGCAGGTTGAGATTTGGTTGCCTGTTTATGCTTTGGTTGTGATTCACCACTCCAGGGCAGTCAGGGTGTGCAGCTCGAGAGCACTTGGAGGTCTTCATGTCTGGAACAACTCCAGCCCGAGGATTATTTTCCTTGAAAAGAAAATTAGGAAAGAAGATTATTTTCCAATCCCCTCTATTTGCAGTGTAGCACGTGACCACCTAAATAATGAATTTTTTGTTTTCCCTAATGTTGTGGAAAGCTGTTGAAGTGTTGTTTACCCCACTGAGGTACTCACAGCAGGAAAATGCCACACCAGGTGTAGGAAGCTGCATGTTAAGTGCAATATTCCACATTTCTTCTGAACTAACTTGCCAAACCCAAAACACTGCTTGGACGTAGCAGGCTGTTACAGATCTATAGGTGCTAAGTGAACACTGTTTTCTCCCAAAGCATTAAGAGGGAGGAGCAGGGATATGACTTTATCCTCAAGAAAAAGCAGTTTTGCTGATTTTTAACAATATTTCTATTTCTTTCTTCTAGTGACTGACCTTGTCAGCAGAGTTGGCCCCCATGCCTGGAGCAGCAGGTCGCTCTGAGCCCATTGAATAAGCAGAGATCTCTGTCTGATTTCAGCTGCAGGTAAGAAGTTGTGACCAAAAAAAAAATCCTTCAAACTGGGGTTTTCCTTCTCTCTTCTGAAAGGGCTTACACATCAAGCCTGCCAGGAACACTGGAGCTTAAAGAACTTCATAAATAGGTGTTCTTCACTCCCCCTTTCTCCCTAAGATCAGAAATCTGAGCAAGACCCCCTTCTCCCCTGCTCTGGGCAGTTTGTTCTCTCCAACAGCAATGGCCCTGCCAAGTTTCTCTCTCCTGTCTTGGTGTGACCCTCCCCGGAAATGCATCTCCTGCTGGGTCTGAGGGAGACCCAAGGCTAACCTGTTGCTGGGAATGTGGAATGGGAGGAGATATTGTTGTCCTTGGCTCCTTGAGTCATCAGATCTTCTTGGGCAGCAGATCTTTGGGGATAATTTCTTCATGGAAAGGGTGGTCAGGCATTGGAAGGGGCTGCCCTGGAGCCACCACCCCTGGAGGTGTTCAGGGAATGACTGGATGTGGTGGCACTGAGTGCCATGGTCTAGTTGACAAGATGGTATTGGTCAAAGGTTGGACTTTTGATGATCTTGGAGGTCTTCTCCATCCTTTATGATTCTGTGTAAGGAGTTGAGCTCAGCTCAACAGGTCAGACATTGCCATAACTCCAGAAGAACAATCAGGAAAATAAACAGTAGCAGGTAATGGTTCTCTTGACAACGTGATTAATTTTTGATGTGTAGAAACATCAGAGCTTGGAATTCACTGCTACAATGTCAGATTATGCATTGGTCTGACTTCATAGTGGTTTGATTTTTTTTTTTTTTTTTTGAGCCCCCTCTTTTATGATGTAGATGAAGTTGGTGGAGCAAGTGAGGGAAACTGTGGTTTGTCACCATTTCCAGGCCTTGCTCAAAGCAGATTTGCCTCATGTACACATGTCAACTTTGCAGTGGGAGGCTTTGATCTGAGTCACTCCTCCTGTTTCAGGGCACGATTACCACCCTGCAGCTCCTCCTCCTGCAAACACACCATTGTAGTAGTATTTGCTGGTGACTGAAGGAGGTGGGGACCCATGTAACTAAAGAGAATAAAATACTCTGGGCACTTGCCAAAGTGATAGCTGGTCTCATGCTGAAGGTCTGTGTCCCAGACAAGGATAAATGTACAACAACTTTATCTTGCTACAGGAAAAGCTGAAGCAAACAATCACTGCTGATCCTTCCAGCTGTGGAAGGAGAGATAGTAGCATTGCCTGACTGAGAGGATTGACTTTGCTTGTCTCTAATGTGGTGTGGAACTAGTAGAAATACATGTACATATATAAAAGATGCACTCTGTGTGCAGCGTAGGAGCTTTGCCAGGGTGTAGCACATGTGTGTGTGTCCAGCATAAAAAATGCTGTGTTTTCTTGGAATCTGCTTTCAGACACTGCCTTAAGTTGTCCTGTATTTGAGAAGGGGTTTGTTGGTATTTATGCAAGTACTTTCAGCCTCATGCTGTAGGCATGTTCTGTGGCTCTTTAATATCCCTCAGTTGATCATTTCTGAAGCAAACATTTCTGGAGCATGAGCTGTTGCCTTCACCCAACAACATCATCTTGCCAAGGGTTGTGGTGGTTCTGAATGGTGGAGTTGGTACCAGCAACGCAGATGGTCCTGCTGCCTAAAGCAACATGCAGAAGTGACAAAGACCCTGCTCTCTCCCTTTTCCCACTTAGTGGCATTTAGCCAGAGCACATCTATGTTAACCTGTAACTCCAGGAAATTTGGGACGTGGTGGTGGGGAGCCAGGTTTTCTTCTGCCAAGTTAAAATATATAAGAATTGCTTGTTGACTGCTTTTGAATAAATTCCTTTCCGTGGAGCAAGTTGGTGGCTGCCTGCCAGGTGACTGCAGTGTCACTCCTCTGTTTGCCACTTCGGAACAAGTCATGTGAGTTGCAGGCCTTGAATGATTTTATTGTGTGAGAACAGAAGGTGTGTGCCTGCTGAAAATTCATCAGGGTGGTGCTTGCCCATCCCCACGTGCTTATTATTTACCTTGACTCGCTTTGAACAACCCAATTTGGTTTTTCATCATAAGCATCACCAATCTAATTAGTTGTTATTGTATGACTTGCTCTTGCTGTCTTTTTAGGGCGTGAGACAAAGGGTCAGCTTGTGGTGTGTAGCTTATTAAAACATGGAATAATAATAGATTTTTATACTTTAAAAAAGGGAATCAATCCACTTGTATTCAGTTTTAATAAATAAAACTATGAAAAGTGCCATTATACCCATATAATAAAAATCAGTGGTTCTTACATGTTCTTGATAGTCTTTGTAGCCTGGTTCCCTCATCTTGGAGACAAGGCAGGAGAACTGAAAAATACCTAGAGGAAAGTAGTAGAGATGAGAGATGTGAGCAGTTTAGCAATCTAGGAATTTCCAGTCCAAGAAAAAACCCCCAACTTAACGTGGGAGGGAAGCCTGGGAAGTGCTGAATGAGATGAAGGTGAACACAAGTGGTTTCATTCAGCACAAGGACCGGGGGATGTCAAACAGAGCTGGTGGGAACCCGTGTCAGAGCAAACAAACAGGAGCAGGTAATTCCATACTGCAGGAATTGGGTCTGTAGAACTCCCTGCCACGAAGCTGTGGAGGCTGAAGGGAGGGAAAACAACTCCTGGTGATGGTGGTAAATCCAAGTTGTACCTTTGGTCTTGGTCCACTCCGCTGTCTCTCACGCCCTTTGGTGTTGTAGGTCCTTTGGAGTTGTCTCTGTGGCTTTGGAAACAAGCGGTTCAGGGGTTTTGGGGGGCAGCAGAAGGTGGTTCAAGGTGGTTCAAGGCCCTGAGTTGTTCATGAAACTTCCAGTTGATAAGTTAGAATTTCAGTCATGTCCCTGCTTGATTTCAGAGCAGAGGAGTGACTTTGGTTTTTCTTTAAATGTGAGAAGTGGACAAACCCAAACCTTTTCTTTGAAACTCGGAGCAGGTCTGATGACCCTCTGAACTGAATGAACTCACACCAGGTCTTAAATACAGTTGACAAAACTTGGTGTTTTTTTGGGTTTGTTGGTGTTTTTGGTTTTTTTTGGGTTTTGTTTTGTTTTTTGTTTGTTTGTTTTTTGTTTTTGTTTTGTTTGTTTAGTTTTGGGGGTTTTTTTGTTTTATTTTTGTGTGTGGTTTTGGTTTTGTGGTNATTTTTGGGGGGTTTGGTTTTTTTGGGGTTGGTTTTTGGGTTGGTTTTTTTTTTGTGTTTTTGTTTGTTTGCTTTTTTGTTTTTTCCAGACGCATTCACTAGTACCACACTACTTCATGTTTTGTTCTGCACAAACACTACATTTTCCGTGGTGCCTCCCTGAGCTGGGGAGTCACTTCTGCTGCTGTCTGGACCTGAGTGTGTTCCCTTCCAGAACCACATTCCTGCCATGGAATTTCTGTCACCTGAATGTGTCACATCATGAGAAAATATTCACCGACCTCATGATTTCTTTCCCACCCCTTTCCCCTTTGCCACTGGTACCTGCTGGAAGGTGGGAATAGCTGGGACACGGAAGGTGGGAATAGCTGGGACATGGTCCTGGCTGTTCTCTGGAAGGATCTGTGGCTCGGGGGAGTTTCTCAGACGTGCCAGGGAGTTGTGGTTGAGGTGAGAAACCCTCTCAGGGGAGAAATGCTGCCCTCTCACATTTCCACTGCTTCCCTTGCACTTGTCATCTTATTGTGTGCACTCCTTTTGGTGTCTGGATTGAGTCAGAAGAGGAGGAAACCCCCCCCAGGATTCCTCGGGCTGTGGCATCACTGGGATCCTCGGCTCTTCCCGCATTCTTGGCATTACAAGGGATCCTTTTCATCTCTTGCCTCTCCGGGGCTGAGCCCTGCACAATGCACCTCTTTGTTCCCTCTCTGTCTGGGGTGCCCTTGTTGAGGCTGGTGGGATGGCAGAGCTGGAGATTCCCTGCCATCCACTCCTTCCCTTTTCCTCCCTTGCTCCCAGTTTTTATTAAGTGTGGGTCCTTGCTTTACTCATTTAAGGCTTCTTTCCCCCTCTCCTTCTTTTTGTCCCATGTGAACCTGCCCTTCCATAAAGCTTGGATCTTATATCCACATCTAAATGGTTTGTTGACATTTGGAGCACCAGCACTTCAAAGTTTTGGAATGCATTTCAAGTTGAGTGCTGGGACTGTGTTTCTAAGGAAATATACTGGTCTAATGGTTTAAAAAAAAATTCTGCCAGTGATTTTTTTTTTTTCTTTTTCAGAGTTGAGATTCATCTTTTTCTTGCCAGGCAAGGGCAAACTGAAAATGGAATGTAAGTGGAGACAGAGTGTCTGGAAAGAAGGGCACAAGGATTGACAGTGAATGGCAGGGAGGGTGGTGTGTGTGGAAATGCCGCTTACATGAAGAGACAGGAATCCCTGGCTGTTCTGCTGCAGAAATATTTGATTCTTCAGACCTGGGTTGCTGTGTCCAAGCCCTGGGTGTTGCAGGCAAACCATTTCATGCTTGTTTTTCCTGCCCTATTAATTCATTGAGCATTGGCAAAGTTTGCCCCCTCTCACTGCTCTGCTTGTTGTGTTCTGTAGAGCACTGAAAAGAATGGGACCAGGGATTTCTGGGGGGCTCTTAACTTTCAGTTTAAAGTTCACCCGACTTAGTTTGGCTTTTATTAATTTACTGATCACTGGGGAATCCTGCAGTGTTCTAATCTTTGTAGCAGCCAGATGCAGACCTCACCTGAGGGGTGTTTAATGAGTCACTGTCACTAAATATTTGGGAGGAAAACCGTGCCTGTTACCCAACAGCAGCTCAAAGTTTTCCCACTTCATTTAGTGCTCTGTAAAAGTCAAAATGCAGTTTTCCCAGCCTGCAGCTGCAGAGATAGGATTGTTTTTTGCACTCATTGCAGTGCACATGAGTCATTTCTTTCTGTGGCAGGAAAGAAACTCAGCTTTTTGGAGGCATGTCCTTCTGATACCATCTTTTCTCTTTGTTCCACGGAAGTTTGGCAAGCCTGGAGACTGCTTCCTACAAAGGATGGCTGCACAAAGTTTCAAACCCAGAATTCCTGGGCTTTAAAGAAATAAAAGTTTACCTTTTGACTTTTAGTTGTTAAGGAAACGTGCTTTAGTAATTGATATCTTGGAGTGAGGAAGAAAAAAACAGCAGCTAAATGAAGTCAAATTTAAATGCATCTCATTTGTAACCCAAACCAAAAAAACCCCAAACTCAAATGGCTCCAAATTAATATTCAGATCATTTATCACCAAATAGGAAGAGAAATGGGAATGCCTGTCTTACCTCACTCTGTAAGTCTTTGTGCTTTCAGGAGTAATTTCAGATTTCTTTCCTATAACCTTTCCTAGGTCTGAGGAGATTCCTAATTGAAGTCTTTAAGTGTTTCCAGGAAGCAGTGGAACCACACAGGGCTTGTCACAGAACTGGCCAAGCCTCTCCCCTGTCACCTGAAACAGGATTATTGCCCTTGGGACAAAGCATCCCTTTGAATTCCATATAGCAAGGCTTGGTTTCTTCACAAAAAAACCCAACAACAACAAAAAACCCAACCAAATAAAAAACTGCCCCTAAAATCAAACCTGTGCTTTCAAAGGAAACAAAAATGTTAAAATATCAGATTCCTTCTAAGAGCAAGTATTTAATGGTGCTGAATACTTTGTCTGAGGTGAAGAACCACTGTTTTCAGAGTGGTCTTTTTAAGTTCACAAGACAAGTCCTTTTCAAAATCCACAAATTAAAAGTGAAGAGGTCCTTTCACACACACCCTGCTTCCCCCCACTCCTCCTTCAGCTCCTTGTTTCACGCCTGGGCTTTCCCATCAATTTAAGGAATGGAAGCAAAGTCCAAGCCTGCCAGAACTCATTGCATTGTGGTTTTTGCCTTCAGATGAGTGCTGAGCACGTTTCTCAGTCGAGTTTGAGGCTCTCCCTTTCCAGACAGCCTTGGAGTGGCCTTCCTGCCCCAGCCAGACTGCAGGGTCTCCTCACTTGGGTGCAGTGAGACACTGAGCTCCTGTCCTTCTTGAGGGTTCTGTCTCTGGGAGGTTCATGGAGCTCAGGGAACACAGTTCTGCACAGGAGATGGTCTGGAATGGCTTTGCTTGGGATGCTGCAGCCTGATGGTTGGCACAGTGTCTTAGGGGGGTGGGAGATCCTCAGCTCCTGCTTTTTGGGATGAAGATCTCTCAAACCAGGATGTTGGTGAGGAGCTGGTCAGGGCCTCTGTGCACGTGGGGTACTTCCCTGAGGAAAGCTGTGTAGTTGTGGTGCAAGTGCTCAGCCTGAAGTCAGGGCACAATTTAGGGGTTTATAACTTGAGTTCACTTTCCTGCCCCTCTGCTCAGCCCTGAGGAGGCACATCTGGGGCGCTGTGTCCTGTTCTGTGAGGCACATCTGGAGTGCTGTGTCCAGGTCTGGCTCCTCAGGACAAGAGGGACATGGAGCTCCTGGAGTGGGTCCAGCGGAGGCTGCAGAGATGCTGAAGGGACTGGATCATCTCTGTGAGGAGGAAAGGCTGAGGGAGCTGGGGCTGTTCAGCCTCCAGAGGAGACCCTGAGAGGGGACCTGCCCCCTGTCTGTCAGTGCCTGCAGGGAGGGGGCAGAGCAGGGACCAGGCTCTGGTCGGGGTGCCCAGCAATGGCACAGGAGGGACGGGCAGGAACTGATGCCCAGCAAGTTCCACCTGCACAGGAGGAAGAACTTCTTTGCTGTGCAGTGACCCAGCCCTGAACAGATTGCCCAGAGAGGGTGTGGAGTCTCCTCACTGGGGATATTCCAGACCCATCTGGACACAACCCTGTGCTCTGGGATGGAGCAGGGAGGTGGCACCAGATGCCCCACTGTGGTCCCTCCCAGCCTGACCCACTCTGTGGTTCTGCTCTGATCTGCAGGAAGGTTCCTAAGGATGTTTGCAGCCCTCCCCTTGCTCTCAGGAGGTAGGATGTGCATGCTGAGGTTTCCTGTGACTCCATCAGTATGTGTGAAGTGTTCCAGCCTCTGTAGGCTTGGGGCTCCCTCCTTGTGTTTGGGGGGCAAACAGGAGTCTCAGACCCTGACAGGTCATGCAGTAAAGATTGGCAGGGTGTCTTCTCTTGCCATGTCCAAGAACTTCACTGGCAAAAAGGAGACCCCATCACTGCTACCCTAATTTAGCATCCTCAGATACATCAGCAGCTGTTATCAGCTGGAACACAAGATTATAATAATTTATATAAGAGATATCTTATTCTGTAGCACATTATCTATAATATAAGATATTTATGTAAGAGATATCTTATTCTGGAGCATGTTTAGGGAATCTCTGCTTTATTGTGTTGGCAGCCTTTATCATATAAAAGGTAGAAAGGAATTAACTAAAACACAGCTATTGTGTGTATGCCCACTCCCCTATGGTGGGTAAAGTTAGTAGGTTTTATTTAGATGTTTTTAGAACCATGTCTATCCAGACAGGAATATGGGTAATTAATCACTGTGCTCAAACAGAGGGTTTTCAGTAAAGGGGAGAGGAGTGACTGTATGGTGATTTGTGGATAGGTTTGGATTTTTTTTTGCCTCTAGAAATAATGCTCTTGTGAATGTTTTACCCTGCTTTGGAGGGGCTCAGGCAGTGTCAGAAAGCTGCAATGCTGCTTGAAGAGAAGATGGTGTTGGTGCCCCGTGTGTAATACAAAGAGATTGTTTTGCTGTCTCAGGTCAAATCATTATATAAATGTTAGAAGACTTGGATCTGAGGTAGGTGCCTGGTCAGGAGGCTGGAAATTGTTCTGCCAGTGGTCCTCTAAGGATTGAAGCTTCTCTACCATTTAAAATTATTTCCAAGTATAATCTTAAATAGATGGAAGAAGCTCTAGCTCAGCTCCTGATTCTGCCTTTCCATGAGCAGAACAAGCTGGAGACACAAATGTCTGTGGTAGTCCAGACTCTCAAACTGAAACTAAAACTGCCTTTGTTGCAGGTTTCTTGGGTGTGTTTACGTGCTTTTGTGTGCCTTTCAACATGGTTATTTCAGCACAGGAGAAGCAACTTTGCCAAACACAGTGTTTGTTATCAGAGATTTTCAGGAGGGTTTGTGTGATTGATTGATTGGGAAGCACGACGCAGTGTGGGAGCCTTTGTCAGAGAAAAGCCATGAATCTTTGCCCACTGTTCAGAACATGCAATTTCCTCTCTCCTAGATGTTCTTTGATCACCTTTTCCACAGAATCATAAAGTATGGGCTGAAATGCCACAAAAAAAAATAGAACATTTCATGTAATATTATATAATCCTACAAAAATACTAGAATTAATACTGGTAACTTAGCTCCTGTTGAACATACCTAATGAAAGTTTTTGGGCAAGATTTAAGACTATTTCATGTCTTGGTATTGAAATCTGCTTCAGAATTTGGTGAGGGAAAGAAACATCCTCCTTTCTTATTTATTTTGTGTCTGAAAGCCTGACCTTGTAGAAGAGGCACAGTGGTTTTATTAGAAGAAAAGCAAGAAAAGGACATCAGCAGTGTATTGTGTGACTGTCCCAGCTCTTCAATATTCCCTTGAAGAGTTTCTTTAGAGGACTGAGTTTTTTGGATGGTGGGCAGTGAATCTTTGCCAGCTTCATAGCTAAAGAACCTCATATTTTCTTCACTGTACAAAACACAAAAAATTAAATGTGAATGGAGGGAATCCCCAGAAAACCAAGTTGTAGGTAGCAGCAGTTTCCACCTCGCAGCTCGTGTGGTCTGGGACAGAAGAAAATATAGATTTTTCTGCAAGTAACATAATAAGCTTTCCATTTTCAATTCCAGGTGGGGATATAAATCTTGCCCTACATACAGCTGATGCAAAAGCTGTGGCTGAACTTGAAAAGAGAACTTTATCCAGAAAATAGAGGTAGCAATGCAGTTTTACAGTGGGATCTCAAAATGCCTTTACTTTCCTGGGAGATGTGTCAAAAGTGCCTACAGAATGACTTAAATCACCAGCTCCTCTTTCCTGTGTCTGTGCTCGTGACTTCCATGTTATGGAAGAGCTTTTCAGGTAAAGAAAACCAGAGATTTTTAAAATAACCTGCAGAGGGACCTGTGTGTCACAGCCCATCCCAGGTGCTTTGGATTCTTTTTGCTGTGACAGGTGAAGTCTGCTGTGTCAGATGTTCTGAATTGAATCCATCACTTCTGGTATTTCAAAAGGGAAGCTGAGGTTTGCATAGCAGTGGTGGAAGATGCTCTGGAGCCTCAGCAGACCCTTTTTTTTTTTTCTTTTGCAAGGGTATCAAATGGGTGTAAAAGCAGACAGTGTGATAGCACAATCCTTTCGTGGCTGTGCCAGCAAGGCTTCATGGACTAAGTTTGCCCAGAAATTTAGGAATAATGAGATCAAGTGCTTAGTAGTCACATGGATATGGTATCCACTTATTTCAAAGCTTGTTGGAATGTATAAGATGGTGTGTGTGTGGGGGGGGAGTGTTGGGTGAGGTGCTTTTGACATTAAAATGAAGTAGCAACAGTTCCTCCTAAAGACTAAAAGCTGAACTAAAGCTGCCACCTCCCCTTCAGCAGCCAAGCCACAGTGCATGGAATGCTTGGATGAGCCTGGAAAAGGGGTTTGGGGGGCTGAATTCCCTGCTATTTCAAGGCAGGAGGAGTTGAATGGTGTGGTGTTTCCTCAGCAGTTGGGTTTGCTTTTCTTTGCATTCCCTGTTGGACGACACTTGTGCCTCAATGCCCTTTCACCTGACACTGTGGTGGTTTTCACCTGGTGTCCACCCAAACCTCCAGACCCACCCCCCCTTTCCCAGAGGGCAAAAACCAGCTGAGAGATAATGGCAAAACAAACTCAGAGTAGCCAAATACTTAAATTTTTTGCTAACAAGAGAAGAACTAAAGGCACTAAAATTAAAAAGTAAGAAATCAATCAGTCCCAAGAACACCCCTCTCCTCCCACTCCTCCCTCCCCCCAGCAGTTCCAGGGAGCAGGGAATGGGGGTTTCGCAGGTGGTTGTTGTTGCTGCCATTGCTCTTGTCCTGTGGGTCACTCCATGGGGGGCAGTCGGGTCTC
>VXAU01005055.1:435787-447564 GCA_013399695.1 Formicarius rufipectus | reverse complement strand
GGGGGGTCTCTGCACCCCAAAAGATTTCCTCAGGCTTCAGGGAGGGGGGGGGGGAAGAGCTTTCAGTCCTTTGCCCTCTCCCTGCTCCAGCGTGGGGTCCCTCCTTCGCCTCCTCCTGCTCCCACCTTGGTCTCTGTGTTGTTCTCTCATGGCTGGAATTTCTTCAACTGCCCCACACTCCTGAATTCTTCACTCTGTTATCCCAGAGCTGTGACTGTGATTCCTAATTGGCTCAACTTTGGCCACCAGCAGGAGGTCCCTCCTGGCCCTGGCTGTCCTTGGCTCCACAGGACAGGGGAAGCTTCTGGCAGCGTCTATCAGAAGCCCTCCCCCTGCTACTAAAATTCAGCTACAGAAACCCATGACACACTTGTCCTGCTTGGGTGGGTTCCTCCCTGGGGTGGGAGGCTGTGCCTGGCTGTCACTTCCAGGTGACAAGCTCCATTGGCAGGGATTTGTGCTGGACTGGCTTGGGATTGATTTAGAGTTCCCTATTTTTAATTAGGCTTTGCACTGTGTTTCAGTGCTTCACCTTTCCTCCAGCTTTCTCCTGCTGCACTGGGGGAATACCTGGGTGGGATGAGTCATTATGGGCTGTGAGCTGATTTCTGTGTTCTCCTGGGATCATGCAGGGGGTTTGGAGTGTGGGGTTTGGGAGGTTTTTTGAGTGCCAGTGCTGGCTGAATATCGAGCCTGTAGATTGGTCTGTGGAAGAGGTTTCCTGCAGTGTCTGCACAGGTATAACCCAAGGCCAAGTTAAGCATCTGGGAGCCTGAAACTCAATCTACACCTTTGCTGGTGCAATTTTAGCCTCTTTCCACGTGTTCTTGCTGGGACTAACACCACAGGACTAAAGTTAAAGTTTTGTGCAGCTCTCTTAAGATCTATGCTCAGAGAAATTTCTTCATGCTGGACTATTTCAGAAGTTTCAGGGGGAATCTCTTGTCTGTTCAGTGAGAGTAGAAATTATGTTGCTCTGTGGTGGACTCCTCCATTTGGGAAAATGAGTGGGATTTTTTTTTACCATTGTGCTTGGGCTGAGTCAACAACATCCTTGGCACTTCTGTCTGACAGAGGCAACTTCAAGGCTAAAAAACTAACCATAGATTAGATAACTGGAGTTGGGCTTCAAGGTGAAATCCTGTTTCAAAAAGTACTTGAAGGGCAACTTGACCTCTGCAAGAAAGTTTTTGTTAAAGGAAAGAAAAAAAGACAAAACCCCAAAGCGGAGTCTGAACATTATCATTGTACAATTACATTGTAGTGCACTTCCCATTCCTCCTCATTGCACCATCACAAGGAGCATTAGCAGGAGCAAGAAATCCTAATAGTTCCTTTTTAGCATGACAGGACCAAAAGTTCAGCTGATCCCTCTGCTCCCTGGATGCTGAAATTGGAGCTTAAGAACCCTCTGTGCCCATTCATTGGGGCAGTCTGACTCGATCCACAGCTTGGAAGGTGGCTCAGGTAAGCTGGAACCTCTGACTTCCCATGTTTGTGGTGACCTGTTCTGGTATGTTGGCAGGCAATAAGAATCACAGAACCATTTAGGATAGAGAGAACTCCTGAGGCTGCACTGAGATGATCCAGCACTTGGCCAGAGGGTCCTAAAATGAAGCTGAGACACTGGTTTGGCTTTGGAATGCTTTCTCCAAGACTTGCTGTCCCTGTGGTGTGTTAAAATGCTGGCAATCTAAAAGGTTCTCAGTGAATTATATGTTCTGTGTTCAGTTTATTTAGTGTAATGGTTTGTCTTTAGGATTTTTCCCCTCCTCTAGCTTAACCCTTTGAGCATACTAAAATGCGGTTTGCTTCATGAAGGCTTTTAACTTTGTTTTCCTGTTACTGATGCAGAGATGTGCATCCTGGGGTTAGTCCCTGTTGGTCTTTTGGGGCATTTGAGAGAGAGCGTTTGTGCTTTAACCCTCTGGGAGTTAATCTGACATGCCCCCAGTGCTGCTCTGCAGGTCCTAGGGCACACTTTCCCCCCCTCTGCCATGGGAAAACCACAGTGTGAGCTTTCTGTGTCCCAGTCTTTGCTGCCAGGGCTGTGTAAGCATTTCTCTGAAGGGATTTTTTTCTTTAAATCTGAAGTCTGTAAGCAGTATTAAGAACTGAAAATTCTTCTATACCATAAGAATGTCTTTAATTACTGGATTTGCAGGCCTGAAATCCCTCTTGCTTTTTTTTTTTCTTTCCTTTCCCCAGTCTGATGTACACTGTGGGTATTCTTGGCTTCATGACAAGAGGAATCACGTGCAATCAGCTAAGATAACACTTATCTGACAGTAAAAGGTGGGGGTTGAGGCCCTTCAAACAAAGAAAAGCCTGGAACTCTGCTCTCCCACTGCAGGGATCAGTGCTCTGAGCTGCCACACACACGGTCCCCTCCTCAGCCCTGGCTCTGGGATCCAAACCCAAAGGCAAGAATTAGGAGCTCAAATTCCTGAGCAGGACTTTGAGATGTGGACATTCTCCATCTTCACCCAGCCTGCCTGAAGAGCCTGAAACAAACTGGAGGTGCCCTTGCAGGTGCCTCAGTCCCTGGGCACCCTGATGCTGGTGGCCAACTCTGAACATTCACCTCTCTCCTTTTGCCACACTGAGTAGGGAGCTCTGGCCCTGCAGGGTTTGCTGAAGCCCTGGTTGTAGGGCTTCAAAGGTTGTAGCCTTGCCCAGCATGTCTGTGAGGAGGTCTTCTTCTTAGTCTGTGACCCTACAGAGCTGCTTCCAAGGATCACTCTCTGTTCTTGTCTTAAATTCTGCTTTTTGAGGCTTTCTTCTCAATTCTGGATGCTGAAGTTCCATCAACTGGAATTTGGTTGGGAGCCCAAATCCATGCTGCTCAGGTATCTGTCCTGGCACTGTTCTTCTGAATAATACTTGTCCAAGTGCTCAGGCAGCAGTGTGAGTGTTCTGATGGCAGGCAGGACCTCCTACCCCCATCTGCAAGAGGGATGGTTGAGGGGTTTGGGAGGAAGAAAGCATTAGGACTTGGGCAGGGCTGGGGTCTGACCTGCAGGTTTTCTTGGCATGCTTGTCCTTCGGGGTGTGTTTTGAGAGCACAGCGGGTTCTGTGAAGCCAGTGGTGGATTACAGAATTGTTTATTTAGGCTCCAGAATCCTTGGATTAGATTGCTGCTTGTCAGCAGAGTGCAGGATATACCACATGGTGTTTGCACGTGGAAGCAGCCTGACCCTGGCTCTGTCAGTGGAATTCAGATCAAGTGATACTGTTTTCTAGCTTATTTTAATTATTATTATTTCCCTGGTAAAAAGTCTGACTTGAGCTTTATGTTGCAGTCGAATCTGCCTTGACTCTGTGAAAGCAAATACTTCAGAAATAGCTTGGAGGTGTTAAATTTTACCTCTGGATATGGCAGGTATAAAAGCACTACTAAAGCAGAAAGTGCATTCCTGACATTGAAAGCTCTCAAGTTTGGTCAGTTCAGCCTAAACATTTTGCCTTCCAATTTTTAGGAGGTTTTGGAAGAATTGCAAATAGTTGAACAAGCAGGGCTTCAGCTCCAAAGTTGTTTTTAATTAAAGGCTCTCTCTTCTGCAGACTACTCCCACATAGAGGCTTGGAAACTCCTCTAAGGCTCCATGCATGGAATTTTTCTTTATTCCCCTGGGAGGGTAATGGACTTGACCACCTACAAAGAATGCAGATATTGCAGCAAAAGCAAAGTGCTTCCTCTCCAGGCAGACATTGGCTGGGAAGGAAAAGAAGATCTGAAAGTTTCTGGTGGTGCTTTTCTTCTTGCAATCCATGTGCAACACGTTTTTTCATCTTACAGAGAAATCCAGACTATCTGGTCTTGCCTGTGCTGGTTGCAGGCACACAGAGGAGTTCTCAAGTAGTGAGAGTAGCTCTTCCAGGTCAGAGGTGGTCAGTGTGTCCAGGAGGAAATTGCACTCAAATCCAGGTTGTAGTAAAAGTGCATTTAAAGTGACCTCACTGTGGTCTTTTATCAGAGGACCAGATTGCTTCCACTGAGAGCAGGTTTATTCCCCATTTTTATCTTTCAAGATGTTGCTGGACCACATTGTTTCTAAGAGCAGAAGGAGGAAACCCATCAAAGCTTTGTGATTGAAACATTGTGATGGGCTCACTCTTATCTGTATCAGTGTGTAGCTGCCAAGGTTCACTGGGATCCCTCGCATTTATAGAACAGCCTCCTCTGTAAATTAAGCTTTATTTTATGAGCTCGTTAGGAAAGAAAACCAAATAAAAATGATGAACAATCCTGTCTCTCCCAGTGCCTTCCCTTCAGAGGAGTGCTGCTGTGTTTCTGCAGAACAAGGCTGTTTTTGTATACTGACACCTCTCGGGGTGTCACTGGGAGTGTTTAAGCACGGGCAGTTTACACGGGAACATTCCACTCCCAAAAGGTGAAGGTTTGGGCCATCCAGTTCTCCTGGTTTTGAATGGATTTGGGTATCCTGAGAAGCAGGACCATGCAATGCAACTCCTGTGACAGTGCCTGGTTTTTCCATGGCTGGTTTGAAGAGATGACCATTAAATTGCTGTTCCCACTCCCTCTGCAGTATAGATTGGGCTGTGGTGTAAAGTTAATCATGAGAATTATGTGTTTCCTGTGCATCCCCCAAGCTGCAGGATGTGGTTTCACTTTTTACCCTGCTTATGTTCTGCTTCGTGGAGGCTGCTCAGCTCTGTCCATCCCAATGATTGCATTGTTCACCCAGGAGAAGGGAGGAGATCATGAAGGCTTAAATAAGTGTTGATTCCAAAGCTTTTCCTTTGCCTCTTGGACCTGGGTACAGTGCATCCTGTGAGGAGGAGGATGACACTAGAAACTTTCTATGACTGAGATGAGGTGATAAGAAAGAAGGAGGAGGATCCTTCAGGTGACTAAATTGTTCACTCAATAATTAACATCAGGGTTGTTTGCCCTTAAAATGAAAGCATTCAGTGAAAACCTGAAGTGAAAAAAAATCAAAACCAGAAGATGGGAATCTGTAGCAAATGAGATGAGAATTCTGAGTGACTGGAGTGCACCTGTTTGGGGCCACTCCGTCAGAGGTGTTGGAGTCGACTGAAGTTGCAGAGTCTGAGACACTTGGACTTGATGGAAATTAAAGCCCCCTGAACTTCTGACACGCACAGAAACATGTGCTGCATTAATACTCTTAAATGAGCTGCTAGTGAGACTACAGGCCTTCACTGTCACCTCTTCAGGAGGGACTTTCTCCCCCCTTTCTTTTAAATGCAGACCTGCATTATATTCAGATAATGTCAAACTCTGCTGAGGTGTCCAAGCCACAGATTGTTGAGGTGTCCCCCAGGATTGCTGATGCCCAACACCTTCTGTAGGAGAATGGGCTCCTCCTTTTTGGTAAAGACACTTGGAAGCAAAGCATGTGAGCAATTTGGACATGGGTGTTTCACGTGGCTTTTCAGTTTGCTCATGAGAAACAACCCAACCAACTAAACTTTCATTTTATTTTCTGATATTTATGTAATTGTTTCTTGTGGGGTTTTTTTTCTTTTGTTTGATTTGTTTGGGGGTTTTTTTGTTTGTCATGTTTTGGGTATCTGAACTCATGAATGCTTTATATTCTGGATAGCTTTAGTCTTTATTTGTTCACAAGCTTATGATTAGCACAGATTTTCTGTGGGCACTTCCCCTTGAGTTTCTTTCCAGGATTTAGATTGCTTGCTAGGTAATTGTGCTTAATAAACCCTTCTGGCCTCCTAATGTTACCTGGTATTTTATACTTCCATAGCTGCATATCAATGAAGACTAGAAATCCCAGCAACCACTTTTCATTTAAAAGAAAACTGACCTTCCTAAATCCACTTCTAAACCCTTAACCCTGCCTATGAACTCGTTCCCTGCTGCTACAGGCTCTCCAGACTTGTGTTTTCTTCAGGACCAGTGTGTGGCACCCAGGCATCTCTTAAGTTCAGGAATGTGGTGAAGATCCGCCACGATTAGAGGAATGATGGTAAAATTCCAAGAGGAATGGTGGTAAAATTCCTTCTGGAGGGACAAACACTTCCTAAAAGGCTCGATTAAGTTGCCCATCATGTGGATGCTTTCCAGCTCTTTAAAGCAGGTCTGTGTTGCCAACAGAATCCCCAAAAAGAAGGGGTGCCCAAGGTATGTAGGGCACGTGGAGATGAGTAGAGGCACACCATGCTGCCTCCTGATCCTTTGGGCTTGGGTAGGACTCCACAGGAGGAGGTTAAGGAGAATTTGAAGGAGGATAATGAGATTTAGCCAGAGTTTCTCCTCTGTGTGTGTGTGTCTGAGGTGAACTTTGCAGATTAACCGTCAAGTGTTAGGAGTCCGCGTGGGAAAATGGCACGTGAAATAAGGGTGGAGATGAGCGTGGAAGGACTTCCTGGATGGAAATAAGTGGAAATAATGCTGAAGGAAAGGGAGGGCTGCTCTGGGATCTCTGCTTTTGGCAGGTCTGCTGACTCCAGAACCCTGTCCTGAGGCCACAGCTCTGGTTGAGGGTGCTGAGGGTGCAATAGGAGGAGGATGCAGAGATGACTGCATGGCTGGTACTCAAAGGCTGTATCTCTGAAAGGTATAAAATAGATGCTGTCTGAAAACACAGAGGGGAATCAATAAGGTGAAAGTCATGCTGGTTTAAAAACTGCAGCAGAGACAGAGGGTGGGAGCAGGTGAAGGAAAACCCCCTTTCACTCCTCTCTGTGCTGAATTTGACCTGCTATCCATTTTCCATTGGCATTGCAGACTGTGATTTCTGTTTAATTCCTGCCAGATTTTTGGCATAGAATCCTGTTTTTCCTGAAGAGCTCTTTGCTGGGTCATTTCTGAGAGTGCCTGACATGGTGGTTGGGAGATTTCCAGGGGGAGGGAGATGTGTCTATAGGGGTGTTGCTCACCTCTGCACTTCCTGTCCCCCACAGTGAGTTTTGAACATCTTGGGTGAGTTGTAGCCAAACTTAAAATGACAATTAGTTGTTTAGAAAATATGAAGTTCTTAGCAGTGTCCCCAAAATTGTCAGCTGAATAGAGCACCCTCAGCATCCTCACCTCCTGTGGTGGTGTTGGGTTCCACATCCATTTTGAGGCAGCATGGCCAAAGATGTGTAGACTTCTCTTGGGAGGTGGTTCTGGCACTGCCACAGCACTGTGGGAATTCAGACTGAAAACTATGGGAAATTTAGGGTAGATATATGGAATAAATTCTTCCCTGAGAAGGTGAGTCCCTGGCACAGGTTGGGCAGAGAAGCTGTGGCTGCCCCATCCCTGGAAGTGTCCAAGGCCAGAGTGGATGGGGCTCTGAGCAACCTGGGCTGGTGGGAGGTGTCCCTGCCCATGGGAAGGGGGGTTGGAACTGGGGGATCTTTAAGGTCCCTCCCAGCCCAGGCCATTCCATGATTCCATGAAGGTTACCTCAGATTGTGCTCAAATAAAATTAGCCAAACTCACAATTGGAAATTTTGGAAACTGATGGGTTTCCCCCTCACTCATTTCTCTTAATTAACAATTTAAAGACAAAAAGCTTGTTTGTGGGCAAAGGTGGGTGGAATGGCTGGAGCTGTGTTTTCCTTGGAGCCAGCAGGGAGGGTGACCTCTTGTCCTTACTCAGAGAGGGCATCTCCAGGTGCAGGGCAGCTTTGAAGTTGTGTGTGTTGTAGGTTTTGTGTAAATATTTCCCCTGCAATGCAATAGATTGCTGATGCCTCTGCTTTTTGTTTTCCTTTCACTCCCCCACGCTCTTTAGGCCACATGAGAGATGCATGGATGTAACTTGCTCTTAATGGTGCTGTTTATTAATAAAGTGCTGCATAATAAAGCCGCTTTCTCAAATGCCCTGTACATCTCATCCTAATGAGGAACAAACACTCACAGGGCTTGGGAAGGCATTACAGTGCAGTGAATGTGTGCCTGGTAAGTGAGAGGATGAATCAGGAGGTGTTTATTTAATGCACATGACTTTTTTTGAGCTATTTGCCTCAGCATTCTTATGCAGTCTCCTTTGCGTGTGGAAAAGGGATATTCCTCTGCCACAGAAGAAAGAGCTTTCCAGCTGCTGCCTTAACCTCTGCAGTGCTGCATCCAGCTGTGCCATTGGAGTGAGGCCAGGACAGGGACACCAAGAGGATCAAAGGGCTGGAGCAGCTCTGCTGGGAGGAAAGGCTGGCAGAGCTGGGATTGTCCAGCCTGGAGAAGAGAAGGCTTTGGGGGCACCTCATTGTGGCCTCTCAGTGCCTGAAGGAGCCCACAGGGAAGATGGAGAGAGACTATTTCCAAGGGGCTGGAGGGACAGGAGAAGGGGGAATGGCTTCAGAGTGACAGAGAGCAGGGTTAGATTGGATATTGGGAAGAAGTTTCTGTTCCCTATGAGGGTGGTTTGGCCCTGGCACAGGTTGGGCAGAGAAGCTGTGGCTGCCCCATCCCTGGAAGTGTCCAAGGCCAGGTTGGATGGGGCTCTGAGCAACCTGGGCTGGTGGAAGGTCTCCCTGCCCATGGCAGGGGGGGGCACTGGATGGGCTTTAATGTCCCTTCCAACCCAAACCATTCCATGCTTTTATGGTACTGTGATCCAACCCTTTCTAGAGCAGGGATGTTCTAGGGTGGGTCCACTCCCTCCAACCTCTCTGGTAGGATTGTGATGTTTCATGTGGACAATTTTCTTTGTTAATAGCTGGAATACAAAGTGAGGAGGAGTGCTCTGTGTAAAATCACCTGCAGGCGATACTTCAGTCCCAGTCCTGAAACAGGTTCAGGGTTGGGATTTAGTGATTAAGCCTGTTTGAATCAGTCTCAGACTTGTATCACAGTAAATCCTGTCTCAGGATTTACTGAAAGAAGCACTGCATCAGATAGTGTTTTGATTTGCTGGTGCATATCCTAAATATAATGCTCTTGGCTCTTACAAGTTCTGCTTTGGAAACTCTCTGACTGAAATGTAGTTTGTTTTTTAGCAGAAGGAAGGATCCTTGATGCTCTGCCTTGGATGCTCTCAGCATTTCCAAAATGCCCTTGGGTTTTTCTGCCACAAGCCTCTGTGGAGTTCAGGTGCTTTTTATATCCAGTCTCAGGGAAAGGAGAGTATTAATTTCAGAGTTGTTGTTCCTGGTGAATTAATTCAAGTGTGAGAGTGTGAAATTCACTGTTAAAAAATGCCAGGTTCTGTTCTCAGCAGTGACCAAACACAAAGCATCTTTAGTAAGCCCTCTGTGTCCTTGGCTCCCCTGCTGGCTTGGTTGCTTTTAGACATTTGGGGGGGACTTGAAAACGTTTTGGAGCAGAGTTGGGTCAAGCCTTGTGGCTCCAAACTCGAGTCAAGGTCCACAGTGTTACTGTGAGAGGTTTTGAGGCATCCAAAGTTGTTTGTGACAGAGGGTTGGAACTTATTTTCTACGAAGGCACGTGAGTTTTCGACACAATCCTTGATCACGTGCAGGAAGAAGATGTCCTAAAGACAAACACACTTGGCTGAAGTCAGAGAGCATTCTGAGAATTAAAGCACTGAAGATAAAAAAATGCAGTTTTCAAGGTGGAAGAATTATTTCAGCTAGTAACTAGATTGTTGCCATTAACAAAATGTGTCTTTGGAAGAGATGGTGAGAAGGGTGGATGGAAGTTTTCCCTCCTCTTATCACTCCCTGGCCTCCAAAGGAAAACAAGTTAATTCTTCCTGGCTGATTCTCACCAATACAAGGAGAAGAGAGGCTGACAATTTGTTTTTTTTCTGTGCTACAATGATTGCAGCTCAAGGAGAGATTGTTGCTCAAGGAGAGGTCGGGGATGTTCTGTAATTAGGCAAAAATACCGGTTGTAGCATCTCCTGCTTCAAAACAATGTTTCTTTCCCTCAGTTTTTCCCACTGAATTGTTAGCTGGATTGCACCAGGAGAAACTGCCAAGCAAGCAGCAGCTCCTGCTCTGGGCATGGAGGGTTTTTGGATGAAAGTCAGCTCCTAATTTGTCTGGGAAACTGCGACTTTGGGACTTCTGGGGAATTTTGGGTTATCCAGAGGCACAATTTCCTGCAGCCACAGTTGAGAGAAACAACCCCCTGTGCTCTTAAGGCTTCTACAAACTCATGTAGTGCTGCTGTCCTGTCCCCTCACAGGTGGGGATGTGTGTGTTTGGATAACTCTTGTGGCATCTGAATTTGGCCTGGTTCACACAGGGGAATGTGTTGGACCATCTTTTGGCCAGTCTCACGGAGGGAAGAATTCCTTGGTTTTCAAGTCTCTCTCAAGCTGCTTCTCCACACTGTGATCTTTGTGGTTATGGGATCTCTGGTTTGTTTGTTTTGGGCAGTGCTCACCATCTCAGAGCCTTCTTCTGCAACAGCAAAACAATAAGTCTCCCTGAGTGTTAGTCCCACAGAAAAATTAGGATGCTCCCTCTGTGTAAACACTTCCTTTTGGAAGGAAGTCATAGGCTGATTTCAAAACCACCCCCTCTTCCTTTCTCATCAAATTCTGTGTGCAGAAGACTTTCACTTGATATTCTTTGGCCTGAACCTGCTGTGCTAGACTTTTGCCCACTTGCTGATGGGAAGCTGCATGTCTTGTAGAGTATTTCTTCTCAGTTTTAAGGGAGAAAGCTTTTTAGAAAATACTGGTGAGCTTCTTTCCAGCAGCCAATTCTGCATTTGCAGTCATTTTCATCTGGAAGAATGCTGCTTTGCTCTACAGCAGGATTCCTGTGGTGGGGAAAAACATGCCAAAGGTGTCCCTGTTCCCAGGGAGGGCACTGTCATGTTCTTCTGGGTGGTTTATAAGCTCTTTCTGGGTAGCTGGACTGCCTTATTTGTACTTGTTTCTTTGGTATTTTCTCATCAAGCCTTACTAGCACTGACTAACTATTCTTATTAATTAATGGGACAAGCTGCCTGTTTGTCCAGTGCCCTCCCTGGTGTCATAACAGGGAGGAACAAGGAGCACAGCTTGGCCATGGTGCACAGAGAATGAAAACTGAAGGGTAAGTGATGTTTGGTTACAACTAATTTTGAATGCAAACATTTCTATGCCTTTTAAGTGTCCTAAACAACACACTGGCAGTTTGTTGGGGCTGCAGAAAAGTTCCTGAACTGGCTGCTCAGAATTCTCCAGGAGGATTTTAACCCTGATTCTCATGGTGCTTTCAGGTGGTGTGAACCCTCCAAAGATTAGAAACAAGGTGAAATCAGCATTTTAATTCTGGCTCTCGGGGTTGCTCGGGACTTAAGTGCTTTCTGCAAAGTTGTTTTGCAAACATCTGCTTGCAGTATTTGTCTCTCAAATGCAAGAAATGCCCTTCTAGTTCTGCCTGTCTGCTGTGGGGCTTCAGCCTTTTCTGTATTTAGTAAACTAGCTGTGGAGAGGTAGCCAAATATATGTAATGTGTGTATATATATATATATTTGTGTGTGTATATATGTTATGTATGTGTTGAATTCGATTTACACTTAAAACCGAACTGGATAAGAGCAAAATACCATCAGCCAATTAGGATAAAAGGGGAGTTTAGGGAAAATGTTTCATGCATGGCAGCTGAGGAGGCTTCAGGCAAGGCAGTGGGGAACAAAAAGCACGTGGAGGGGGAGAAGTGTCTGGAGGATGCCAAATTTCCAGGGCTTGGCTCTAGTCAGAGCTACGTGTCACTCTGGAGCTGCTGAGTGACAGACCTGGGGCCAGGCTGTGAGCAGAGCTTGTGTGCCTCTCAGTCAGTCAGCTCTGCATTCCTGTTCCCAGGCATGGCTAAAATAAGCAGTTATGCATCAGACAAACTGGTTTTGAACTTAGAGGATTGAGAAACCTCAAGTGAGATT
>VXAU01005055.1:421688-435757 GCA_013399695.1 Formicarius rufipectus | reverse complement strand
CCCCCTCCCCTCCAGCTCCTTCCATTGGCTTCAGAAAGAAATTTGGACTGTGTTGGAGGTAAGGATAATTTTGCCTCCTGTAATGAAAAGCCACAGTGGGCATTCTGGGCAGAGACTTCAGGTCAAAAAATACGTTTGGGGCTGTCAGGATGGCCCTGAGTGGAAAGACAAATGACCTTGATATGCACATTAACTTGATATGCAAATAAATGAATACTTGAGAAGGAAAACCAAATGCTAATAAAGAGGTGTTACAGAGTTATAATTGGAAAGCAGAGATAGGCACACAGCCAGAAGGTTTGTTGGTTTTCAGACCTCCATGTAAACTTCTGCTCCACAATCCCAGAAACCGAGCCAGTCCTAAATTTTTTTCCCCCAATAGGTGAGCTTTGCTTGGAAGCTGCAATGAGACACAGTGATTTCAGCACATAAATCTTCCATTTCAGGTGTGTGTGTGTGTGTTCTCAGTGCCAGATCCCCCAAAAGAATCCCACAGGCCCCTGTGGGACATGGAAGCACAGAATCATTGAGGTTAGAAGAGAATTCCAAGGTCATGGAGCCCAACCTTTGAGCAAACACCACCTTGTCAACCAGACCAAAGTGCCATGTCCTGTCTTTCCTTAAACACCTCCAGGGATGGTGACTGCACCACCTCCCTGGGCAGTCCTTTCATTCACACACCCCTTTAATTCAGCCCTCTGTGGTGTTGTCGTTCCACCACAGGCTTTTGTTGTTTGTTTGTGGTTTGTTTTTTTTTTAATCCCTATTTATTCTATTAAAACTATTTGCCCTGCAAGAAACGACATGGGGAATGTTTCCCCTGAGCCTGAACTGTTTCAAGAGAGAACTTTGTTGGGGTCGTTTGCAGCTTTGGTGAGTGTTGTTTTGGAAGTGGGAGCAAATGCTCTGTTCTTACGTGATCCCCCCCTTATTTCTCTGAGCCTTTTTAAGGACAGGGCGGCAGGAAAAAGGCTGAGTCAACCTGCTCAGTCCTGAACACAGCCCTGTGCTGGCTGGGGAGGGGAAAATGCACTTGCTGGCTTGCTAAATGGAGATAATACCTTGGATGTTGAGAGGCAGCAAAACAATCAGAGCTGTGGGATGCTCTGCTGACGTGTGCCCTGTCACATGGGGAGGTGGCCTGGCTTGTGCCAGGAGCTCTGAACTCTTCAACCCCTCGCCGAGGTATTAAGTTAATTAAGGTCCTTACAGCCGGGCTTGGAATGTGAGCTCTGTTTGGTTGTGGAGACAAACTGCTCCAGGAACAAACAGGGGAGGGCACTGGTGGGGCCTCTCAGGTGGTTTCTCAGTGGCTCTTCCAGGCTGGTGCAAGACTTTCATCTGCTGACCTTATTCATCCATTAAAGTGGTGGTACCTCATCGAAGTGCCTCTGTATTTGCACATTGGTTCTTTGAGTTGCCCAATTTTACATGGGGAAAATGTGTATCTTTGGGGTTTCAGGTGCCTACTCATGTCTCAAAAGGCTAGTTCTCTATACTTCTTAAAAACTATCACTTTTCTATTGAATGTAAGAACATATTTCAAATCTGGTCTTACTTTAGGGATTTCTTTCTTTGCACTGCAACTTTTCTCTCTCTCTCTTTGCACTGCAACTTTTCCTTCTCTCTCTCTCTTTGCACTGCAACTTTTCCTTCTCTCTCTCTTTGCACTGCAACTTTTCTCTCTCTCTCTCTCTTTGCACTGCAACTTTTCCTTCTCTCTCCTTGCACTGCAGCTTTTCTCTCTCTCTCTTTTTGCACTGCAGCTTTTCTCTCTCTCTCTTTTTGCACTGCAACTTTTCTCTCTCTCTCTTTGCACTTCAACTTCTTTCCACAGACTTCTGAGCAGGTAGCTTTGGGCAGGATGGAGACACCAAAACACGTGCTGGGCATCACTGTGAGGTGAGCTGCTGCCCCAGTTTTTTTTGCTGAACGTCTCCCAGGTGTCTCCTGGATCACGAGGCAGTGTTTGCCAGCTGCTGAACGAAGTTTTTGGTTGCAGAGGGAAAACCACTTCCCCACTCCAGCCTGAGGAGTTCCCTTCACCAGGAGAAGGCAGCTCTGGAAGCAGGAGCAGCACCAAAGGGCTTGCTGGGTTTCCCCTGCCCTGTTTCTGCCTCCACGTGCAGCCCTGTTAAACCCATCAGCATCATCAGATTCCACATTTCATGTGTAACCCTCCCCTGCCTGTCCTCACTAATCCTCTGGGTAATTTTCAGATATCTTTTGCTTTATCCCTGTGTCATCCCTTTTCCTGGTGCTTAAAACTACAGGCAGTATTTTGGAAGAATTATCACTTGATCCATATGGGATTACCTGAATACATGAGCTGCTTTTAGCATATTATCATGCTTTATTTTATCTCCATCTGCTTAAATTGCCCAGATGTCTGATTAGGTTTTCTTTATTTGTTTTTGTGGGGTTTTTTTGGTGCTTGGTTGGTTTGTCAGTGGGGGGGGGGGATGATTTTGGGAGTTTGGCTTAGTTTGGGGTTTGTTTTTTATTTTTAAGAATAATCATCATTATTGGTGGTTTGGTTTTTGTTTCAGCTTAGTGAGGGGAGGTTTTATGTTTTAAAGGCAATGAATCCTGGAATTTTTACCTGGAAACTTGTCAGATCTCCACTTAGAAATTACCTCTGGTGAGCTGTGCTGCCCGTGGGTCTGTCCATGCAGGAGAAAAGCAGCTCCTGGAAAAGCTGAGCTTAAACCAGAGTTCAGATCAGTAATTAATGTGGTCACTAACATTAGATAAACCTTGAGCAGCCTGGCTGTTGATAAGCAGACAGCAAATGGCTGATTTCTAAGTCCCAGTCCAGCTCCCCAGCTTTCAGACTTTATTTCTGTGCTTCAACATTTTCCTGGCATTTCAGTGCAGAAAAGAGATATTTTTTAATTTTAATTTTTTTTTTACTCCTGGGATTTCTTTATTTCAGACAAAAACAACCCTCTGACCATTTTATTTCATTTACACACGTGGGGAATTTTCTTTTTTTTAAATCTAATGGGCAGCCAGTATACCAGGCATGCTGAAAAAATGAAAACTGAGCAGATGAGGCGTGGCATGGCTTGCTTTTTTATTTAGTGTCATTGCAGTGCCTCTGGAAAAACCTGGGATAACACACTTTAGCTGATGTCTCTCTCCTCACAGGAGCAGCAGCAGTGCTGGCAGGGGTTGAACCACCTGCACAGCACTTTTCCTGATGCACCTCCTTGTTTTCCTCTCTGTCCTGTCTGGGTTTTGATACTCAATGCCCAGGTTTGTTGGGAATGGGATTCTTGTAGGGAGACAAAAGCTGGGCTCTCATCAGAGGGTGTGATTAAAAATGTTTGCCTCTGCTTTTGCAGCACTTCCAGCTGCTGGGTGTTACTGAACAAACACCCCAAACCAGTGCCCTGAGACATCCAGGCAGCACGAAAAGGAAGAGGGGCATTTGTTTCTGGAAGCTGCTGAGTTTGCTCTGGACTTGTTTATTTAGTGCTGTTTCTCTGGGTGCTCTTCTTCTAAGAACTTTTAACATTTTAGGAAACAAACTGTAATGAAACTTCTGGTGTGTCTGCAGAACAGGCAGACATTGCTGAAGTGTGGGATCACAGGATCACTGAGGTTGGAAAAGACCTCCAACATCATCGAGCCCACCCTGTGCCCTGAAGCCCACCTTGTCCCCCAGCCCAGAGCTCTGAGTGCCATGGCCAGTCCTGCCTTGGGCACCTCCAGGGCTTTGGGCACTCCAAACCTCCCTGGGCAGCCCTTTCCAATGTGTGAGAACCCTTTCCATGAAGAAATTATTCCCAATGTCCGACCTGACCCTCTCCTGGTTCAACTCAAGGTTGTGTCCTTTCACCCTGGGAGCGGAGCCTGACCCCCACCTGGTTCCCCTCTCCTGTCAGGGGGTTGTAGAGAGTGATAAAATCCTCCCTGAGCCTCCCCCTCTCCAGGCTGAGCCCCCCCAGCCCCCTCAGCTGCTCCTCACAGCACTGACTCTCCAGACCCTTCCCCAGCCCCGGTCCCTTCCCTGGACACGCTCCAGCCCCTCAATGTCCTTCCTGTATTGAGGGGCCCCGAACTGGGCACAGGGTTTGAGGTGTGGCCTCCCCGGTGCCCAGCACAGGGCACAGTCCCTGCCCTGGTCCTGCTGGCCACTCTATTGCTGATCCAGCCCAGGTGCCCTTGGCCTTCTTGCCCACCTGGGCGCCCCTGGGCTCGGGTCCAGCCGCTGTCACAGCCCCCCCAGGGCCTTTCCCACTGGGCACTTTCCAGCCCCAAAACGTGTGATTCCTGTTGCATTTAAAGAAATGAGGCTGTGTGTTGCTTCTCCTCCTGAAGAGCTGAGGAGGTGAAAATGTTGACTTTTGGAATGGGTAGTGCCTTGCTGTGAACACCAGGATTCTTCTCTCCTGCAGGACATCAACCGAGGTACCTCCGGGGCAGCTGCAAGCATGACTTGACTGCTGTGCATTCATGGCTCTTGGATGATCTGGTGAACCATGGAGCTCAAAGTATGGGTGGATGGAGTCCAGAGAATCGTGTGTGGGGTCACCGAGGTCACAACATGCCAGGAAGTTGTCATAGCCCTTGCTCAGGCCATTGGTGAGTAGCTCTGCCAGCTGGGGAAGAGGGTGTGAAGCCTTTCTTGCAGAAGCTCAGCTGAGGGGAGGGTGTTCTGAGTATGAAAATACCGTGGGCTGTGTAAACGTGTGGCCTTTGATAGTTCACCTGCCAGAGAGAGAGATTAAAAGGAAAGACAAGGAACACTTGGAAATCTATAAACTTTCAGTATGAACTTATCCTCTAAATAATAATGTTGCTGTTGGTCATAGTAAATTCAGTCTGGATAAGGAAGGTGCTAAACTGCCAATGTTTTGAGTACTAAGGAATGGAAAAGCAGTGCAGGATAATGGGTTGGCTTTTGCTTCCTAATGGTGCACGCTGTAAGTGTTCTTGGCTGAACTGGGGGTGGAGCAGAGAAGTGAAAAGGATCCTTCAGGTTCTCCTCTTGCCCTTGCAGCAGTGCAGAGTGATGGGGTGTGCAGGACTAACTGGGGAGTTACTGTGCAGTGCTGGCAATTGGCTGAGCAGTTTAGGATCAAAAAGTAAAATATATCAGGCTCCTCTCCCAGGAAGTCTTGCCAGGTCTTTCTCAGTGATTAAGAGCATCCCCAACAAGCCTCAACCTCATCCCGTCAGTATTTCCTATGTTGATTCTTATTCTCCGCTCAAATGTTATGTGGCTTTATCTATAATTTAAATTTAGGCATTAAAGCCTGTGTTTTGCCAAAAATTACTAATCTAAAGGCTAACTTTTTGCATTTTTCACTTCTGCAAGATTGTATTAGCAATCTGAACCAGTTGGAAAATAATAATTTTCTACTAAGAAACAATTTAGGCCCATGAATGTCAACAAGATATTCTACCTGTAAGCATGAAGTCAATTCCCCTGCAGTTGTGATCTTGATTTATTTAAATGTGTATTTCTGAATACCATTTCCAACTACTTTCATCTGATGGAGTAGGAGACTGGCACTTTTTTATTTAATAGTTTAAGGGGATTGAACACAATGCTAGCATGTGTTTATCTGTATGCATCAAATAACTTTTAAAGCTTCATTTAAAAATTGTACAAAATCAGTTTGTCTCTCAAATCTAGTATTTGGTATTTAAATGTTAAATGTGCTTTTACTGGAGATGCTATTTGCAGCTCTTTGTTTAATGCTAATTGACTCCTGAATAGCTTTCATGTCTTTATTTTCTGCCTGTAGGTTTTTTGGGACACAATTATGCTGCCATGATCATTTCCTGGTAGTGATTAAGTGATGCATATTTAGAAACAATAAAGTAGTTGTGACACTTCAGTTCTTTACCTCACTTTCCATCTCTCATTATCCTGCTTCCTTTGCCTCCTCCCAACCACCCAAAAAATGCCAGACCCCCAGATCTGGATGGAAACCTTCATGTTCTCCTGTGTAATTTCTCTGTTTTTTGCCCCTGTATCCTCAGTCATCACCCTGAACCCTGGAAAATGCCCCCCAACCACCCAAAAAACACCAGAACCCCAGTTCTGGATGGTAACTTCATGTTATCCTGGGTAATTTCTCTTTGTTTTTTGCCTCTGTATCCTCATCACCCTGAACTCTGGAAAATGCCAGACCCCCAGGTCTGGATGGTAACTTCATGTTCTCCTGTGTCATTTCACTTTGTTTTTCCCCCTGTATCCTCAATCAGCCTGAACTCTTGCAAATGCCCGCCAACCACCCAAAAAACACCAGACCCCCAGATCTGGATGGTAACTTCATGTTCTCCTGTGTCATTTCTCTTTGGTTTTTGCCCCTGTATCCTCAATCATCACCCTGAACTCTGGAAAATGCCCCCCAGCCTCGCAGACACAGGGGTTTGCTCAGTCCCTCCGTGGAGATAAATATCAGCTGCAGCCAGAGCCCAAGGGAAGACAATCCTTTGGAAACACCTTCCTGAGGCAAATACCCTCCCTAGAAGACACCCAATATGATTTCACCCCAGCATCAAACCCCACCAGAACTGCTCTTTGGCAGGGAGGGCTTTCCCTGCTGTCAGCCCACCCCTCCTAAGAGGAGCCCAGTGCTTGGGCTGCAGGTCCCAGCTCACCAGCAGTGTCTGTCACCCTGATTTGAGTTGCAATCTATTCACATATGTCCCTCCAGCTCTCACCTGACACTTGGTGGTGGAAAGGAGCCAGTCTGGGCTGGCTTCCCCCTCGCTTGGCTCTCATCACATTTTCCACTTTGCAGTCTGGCTCCTTCAGCAGTCGCAGAGCTTGGCTGGGCTCGGGATTATTTTGTCTGCCTCTTGGTCTGCCTGCAAAGTTGGTTGTTTTTTTTTTTTGAGATGCTCTTTTTATTTCAGCACCTCTTGCTGTTTGTTCCCAGGTCCTTGATTAAAAAAAAAAACCAAACCAAAAGCCATTCTGGCTACCTGAGAACTCATGAAATACCCAAGATTAAGAGAAAAAAACCCTTCAAAATAGAGTTTTGTGTTACTCAGGCTTCTGACCTCATGCCATATTTTGCACACACATTGCACAGCACAGCCTTCTTCCCCGAGCCTGAAATATGAACTGCAATAAGTGTCTTGTTTGCCTGAAGTGCAGTGTCTGGAATATCTGCAAATTAACTTGTTTTACAGCTGTAGCCACTATAGAAAGCACAAGCCACTATAGAAAGCACAAACCAAATATATCTGGATTAAGACATCCACTGTTAAGAAGCTTCTCGTGCATAAATGAAGCTGTCTCTGTTCTGGAGCTATGAAAAGTGAAGTTTTATCCTATATTTAAGCAATAGGGAAATCAAAATTCTTCCAGAGTGGAATTAAGGGTTAGAAGGCACCTTTGAACATCTGCTGCTCTCAGAGCAGGGTCAGCCAGGGCAGGGTGGGTTTTGCACGTGGTCAAGTGTGGAGCTCAGCACCTCTGCCCAGTGGTCAGTCACCCCTTGCAGTGAGAGTGTGTTGGCCCTAAATGGAATTTCTTGGGTTTCAAGAAATGCCTTTTGCTGTCACTTGATCAACTGCAGGGCCCTCTCTCCTGATCTCCTGCTGTGATAAGAGCAGATAAAAGGTTTCCATCTATGCGCTTTCCAACTCTCCCCTCCTGTCATGGAAACTCAGTAAGAACTTCAGTAAGAAGCTTTTGGGTTTTGTTTTGTTCTGGTTTTTTTTTTTTTTTTTCTTTTTTTTTCTTTTTTTTTTGTTTGTTGTTGTTTGGTTGGTTTGTTTTTCTCTTGTTTTGCTGGGGGTTTTTTGTTTGGTTTGGTTTTTTTGGGGGGGTTGTTTGTTTTTTCCTTTTTGTTTGTGATTTTTTGTTTGTGGTTTTTGTTTGTTTGGGTTTTGTTTGTTTTTGTTTGGCTGTTTGTTTTTTTTTGTTTATTTGTGTTTCTGTTTTTGTGTTTTTTTGTTGTTGTTTTTTGTTGTTGTGGTTTTTTTTGTTTTTGTTTTTGTTTTTTTTTTAATGATCATGGGCTATTTTAGAAAAGAAAACAAAAAAACCCCACTCTAATCCTTTGGCCATGGTGTTCTGTCACTTAACTTGCCTGGTGCTCCTCCAGTGCTGTTCTCCTGATGGATAATGTTTGTGCTACCTATTCTTACAATGATGATCCCCTTTTCCTGCTGCTCCTCTGTTGGTTATTTCAGAATAGCAAATGATTCTACCCAAAGTAAGAATTTCAGGGGGTTTTGGGTGGGTTTTTTATTCATTTCCGCTTGGACTGAAGTTAAAGGGTTGGAATTAAATCTCAAAGCCCCCTTATTCTCAAAAACAAAAAGAAAATAAGGGAGAGTTGTCTCCTTTGGTGATCCCAGCAAAGCGTATTTAAAAAATACATGTATATAATTTAATGAGTGTGAGAATAATATAAATTAGATCAGATTTTGGATGCTAAAATGGATTGTGTCTCTGACTTAGGAGGAGTTAGAAGTGCCTTAGCTGGAGGGTTGGTCACTGGAATTCTGTTCAAGACAGACATAAAGCTATTCAGTCAGAAGCTTCCAGAGAGTGAAATCACCTCCCAATGGGATCTTGAAGAACACTTGATACCACTTTTTATGAGTTTTACCCAGATTTACTTTTTAATTTTTTATTTTTTTAAACTCAAGCTGCTTGCAAGTCACAAAGATTTGGCTTTTAATACCAATAATAATTTAATACCAATAAGAGAAGTGACGGTTCATCATTAGAAAATGAGCCCCCACCTTTTTGGTAATGGAAAGAAGGATATGAACTTAGCTGAGTGTGTGTAGGTGCAGCAACTCCTCTCAAAAAATCCTTATAATGGTGAGGGGAAAAGCAGATGGGATCCTAAAAGAGTGAGCTTATCTCTTTAGCTGTTGGCTTGGGCAAGTGTTGGTTAACTGCAGATATATATGTTTAAAAATTTAAAAAAAAAACCTATTTATTTAAAATGGTTGTTTCCCATTCAAATAAGAAAACCAAAAATACCTCCCAAGGGGATGTGTGGACAAACAGTGGAATCACAAATATACTTGTCTTGTTCCTCCAGAAGTGTTCTTCTCCCAGTTCCAGCCTCTGTGAGGATTTTCACTGCATTCATTGTGATTTCTTTTACCTCTGGAGACTGAGAGTGCACCTTCTGTGGTCAGAATGACAGGTGTCTTTCCTAGAAAGGGAATATTTCAGTCTAGAGACACGAAACCTGAATTTCTTACCAAAGTGCACTTTTGTTTTCTGCCCTTCCTGTAATTTTTAGTGGCAAATAATGAAAATGGCAGACTTGCTTTAAATAGTGCTGGGGGTTTGGGTTTTTCTGGCTGGAGAAGATGAGCAGCACTTCACTGAACAAGAAGCACAGCTGGCTCTCTATAAAATCAAACAACTGCAGCTGTCAGGGGTTTTCTTAGTGCAGATGAGTATTTTTCCTCAAAGGTAAATGGGGTTTATTTACAAAAATACAGCACAGATTTGTCCATGCTGCCTCAAACATGTGTTTGCAGCATCCTGAGGCTCAGCCAGAGCTGTGTCTGGAAAGATCACACCACTTCTTTTACAAGAAGTAAATGGTGACAGGACAAGGGGGAATGGCTTCAAAGTGACAGGGAGCAGGGTTAGATTGGATATTGGGAAGGAATTGTTCTCTGGGAGGGTGGTTTGGCCCTGGCACAGGTTGGGCAGAGAAGCTGTGGCTGCCCCATCCCTGGAAGTGTCCAAGGCCAGGCTGGATGGGGCTCTGAGCACTCTGAGCTGGTGGGAGGTGTCCCTGCCCATGGCAGGGGGCGGGACTGGATGAGCTTTAAGGTCCAGTCTGTGATTCATTGATGTCTCTTCTTACATTCATTTCTTCGTCCAAATAATTTCTGCTAAAGCAAGTGCCAGAGCTGGCTGTCAGGCACTCTGGGAGAAGGGAAAGAGGCTGAGGTTGAATTGAATCTCAGTGCCAGATCTGAAGAGAATTAGAAAAAGGGAGCGATTCTGGTTGTGTACAAACTAAGGTTTTTGATGTTTAATTAATCATGTAGTTTACTGCTAAGAATCACTTATAACTTGTATTTTGGACCTCAAAACCTCATTCTCTGCTGCTTCAGATAGCAACACTTAGAGGTAAGTACAAGAAAGCTGTGTGCTGTGGTGTGATTACAGGAGCTGTCTGGGGCAGAAATCTGGTGGCAGAACCTCTCTGAGGGGCACAGTGGGGCCGGGTGGGGTGATTTATTTCCACCTTGTAGTGCTGTGGTCCCTCTGCAGCAGAGACCTGGGCTGCTCCCTGAGCTTGTGCTGCCTGACCTTGGCCAAAAACTGCTCCTCCACGTTGTTTTACCTATTTAGGACTCGAGTCTGAGATGGATGTGGTACCTCGGGGTGCTCAGACACAAAGTGTGAAGTGACTCCAAGTGCTTTGTTTTGTCAGGCTGAGATAAACTCTTGTATGCCCTTTTTATTTTTGAGAGCAAGGGTAATTGCAATAAAATAAGGCTTCAGTCCTGATAAAGGCATTGGGAGTGCAGCTCTGCCCAGAGAGCTCAGCAGACCTTCAGTGGAGCCTGGATATCTCTGTGGGCATTTCTGCCTACTGAAGGACTGGACTCCTCCTCTGGTTCTTTGATTTCTATGGAATTCACACGTGTGTGAGTGCAAAATACAGCATGAGTTAGGAAACGTGAGTAACACAAACTCTAACCTCTATTTTGAAGGGGTTTCTCTTAATCTGGGGTATTTCATGAGTTCTCAGGTAGCCAGAATGGCTTGGTTTTTTTCTTTTAATTCCTATGGATGTTAACTTAGGTATGGCATAATGAATGAAAGACCAGCTTCATATTTCAAAGATAAAGAGTTCAGACCATCCTGGGCTGATGAGAATTGCCAGCAAATATTCTTCTCTCAGTGCTGTTAAAGTTTCAGGAGTTGATGCAGTTGTCTCTTTGGTAAGGCAGAGCATTTTCACCCCCGTGTTCCACATATTAAGAGTTCTTTGAAGTTTTTATCCACATAGAAGTATTTTTTCCTTTTAACATTGCCTTGTTAAGGAAGACAGGATCCTTCAGCCTGTGAGACCAGGGCAGTGACTCACCTGCCTGCACTGACTCACTGCTGTGGGTCCTGGCTCTGAAGAATGGGAGACACTGAATGAAAAGCTGGATCTTGCTTGGCATAGACATTTGCAGCCTGATGGCAAAGATAAGGCACAGATACTTTGGGGGTTTTTTTCACGATGGATCATCCTACCATCATACCAAAAGAATCTAGGGCCTGAAATGCTTTAAAGGTAGAGGATGATGGACTTTTAGGGGGAGAGGAAAGGATTGAATCATTTCTGTCCTGAGAAAGAGAATTGATGATCTCTCTCTCTCTCAGGTTACAGTCCTGCCAGAAGTTGTTTCTGAAAAACAGTGCTGCTGCTCCTTTCCTTTGGAGTTTCATTTTCACTTTTGGCAACAGCATGTCTGCTGTGTCAGCTGCAAATATTAAAGCAGATGGAGAACCTTAAAGGGAATAATAGCTGGATGGGTCCTACTGCCTTCATGGAGTGTTATTTAAAACTCTGCCACTTGAGAGTCTAAGAAAAGTGTTCAATTAGCTTGTTCCTACATTTCATTAGTTTAATCACCGTTCATTGTGATGGAATCTGTGTCTAAATTACCAAATCACATCAGTCCCAAGTCTTTGTGCTTAGGGAGCTGGAGGTGGGAACCTGACCTGTTCACCTTGACACTGGCCTTTTGTGCAGATGCAGTGGGCTTTCGAGATGTCAATGTATACCTACTTCTCTAACAGCTTGGCATCTGCTGTCTTGGAAAACAGATTTAAATTCTTGATGATTGTTTTGAGATTACAATATCATATGGTTCATGTAGGGACTTCGTTCTGGGGACCATATGGTAATCCGAGAAGGGTTTGGGTTGGAAGGAATCATAAAGATCATCTCATCCCACCCCCCTGCCATGGGCAGGGACACCTCCCACCAGCCCAGGTTGCTCAGAGCCCCATCCAACCTGGCCTGGGACACTCCCAGGGATGGGGCAGCCACAGCTTCTCTGCCCAACCTGTGCCAGGGCCTGCCCACCCTCACAGGAAGCATTTCTCCCTAATATCCCTTCTAACTCTGCTCTCTGTCACTTGGAAGCCATTCCCCCTTGTCTTGTCCCTCCAGCCCCTTGGAAATAGTCTCTCTCCATCTTCCCTGTGGGCTCCTTCAGGCACTGGAAGGCCACAATGAGGTGCCCCCAAAGCCTTCTCTTCTCCAGGCTGGACAATCCCAGCTCTGCCAGCCTTTCCTCCCAGCAGAGCTGCTCCAGCCCTCTGATCCTCTTGGTGTCCCTGCTCTGGCCTCGCTCCCACAGCTCTCTGTGCTGGGACCCCAGGGCTGGGGGCAGAGGGGGAGAGGGGCAGAATCCCCCCCCTCCCCTGTTTGCCATGGAATAGGGTGTAAAGACTTTTTGCCTTCTCCAACCCCTGGGTTGGTTTTTGAACAGGGGACCACAGAACACAGCACTGCTGATGCTGTTTTGGGGCTGTCTGGGTGGTTTTCTTTTTACCATTGTCATCAATACAAGGCTTTGACAGAAGTATTAAAAAAAAAAATAAAAAAGCCTGATATGTTCTAGTTGTCCATATTCTTAAAGTTTGATTCCAAAAGTCATAAGGGAGCCACTGACAGGGCAGTCAGTGAACATCAGTGCAACAACTTACAGCTGTGCTTTGGCTGCTCCCTGAACTGGTCACTGACCTTCAGCTGGAAGTACTTGAGCATTCTGCATGAGATTTAAGGTATTCTGCAGCTGGGAGAAACACTCTGCAGTGTAAGGGATGCTGGGCATTGCTGATGTGAGGCTCATTATGTGAACACAACTGTAATTGGACTTTGAAAGTGATAAGGTTTGCATGAAGGGGGCTGGGCTGAGTTTTGCCAGGTGCTTTTTGTGTCCAAAAGCTTATGGACAGCAAGCAAGGAACTGCAACTTGATTTGAAAAACAAGGTTTGCATGAAGGCAAGTTGGCATGGGCTGAGTTCTGCCAGGTACTTTTTGTGCCCCAAAGCTCAGGCCAGCACCCAAGGCAGGCAGCAGCATGCAGGAGTTGAGCTGCTCTTTGTCACCAACCCGGGCAAGCTGCTTTACCCGTGTCAGCACATCAGACCCAGCAGTTTGCTCTGAGGTGCTCTGTCATTAGTTCTCAATTAACTCATTCACCCTCTCATTGGTGAATTAATCCCCTCTAATGCAGGCAAACAGCACAGTTGTGGTTGTCTGGGTGTTGTTAATCTGCATCATATGCAGGCTGAGCACTGAGCCCGGGTCATGGTCTCAGGTGAGGACAGCTTTGTTTTAAGCCAAACCTAAACTCCAGGTGTGGCTGTTGAACTGTGGCAGTATTAGTTGGACAAAACTCTTTCTTTTATGTGGCTCCTGAGTGCAGAGTTCATTATTTAGGGCTGTGTGTTGATTTGGAACCCTGAGCTAAGATGGAAATAGTTCTTGGCAAGTGCTCTGCTTAATTCTTTAGTTCACTTTTGGTGACTTTTGTTCTTGTTATATTTATTTTAAACAATGAATTCAATAGCAGAGTGAACAGAAACTGCAGGCTGCTCGCTCCCCTAGTGGCACCTGCTCCTGTTTGCAGTTTGCAGCCTGCTTTGAAGCTGACTGTGTCTGACACAACACAAGCACGAGTAGCACAGCCCTGATTGCAGCCTGAAAGCTCCTAAGATTAACAAAGCCGAGTGCTGAAGTGCAGCCTTTGTCCTGGGCTGTGTTTTTGCTGAAGTTTTCTTCTCAGGGGGTTTTATTGTTACTATGCCGTGGCAAACAGTGCTAGGTTTATTTTTCCTATAACAACACCAATGCCTACAACAAACTCTTAATCTTCACGGATCAATGAACAATACTGCGAGCTGGCAAAAATCTCTTCCTATCTTGGCATAGTAAACTTGTTTTTGAAGTATTTTATTAAAATAAATCTTAAATCTGTTTCTGAGGGTGTTGGCCAAGCATGTTACTGTGCTGATAGATTTTTTGTTGTTGTTTTTTTTTTGTTTGTGTGGGGTTTTTTTCTTTTTTTTTTTTTTTGGTTTGTTTGTTTGTTTTTT
>VXAU01005055.1:395158-419229 GCA_013399695.1 Formicarius rufipectus | reverse complement strand
ATCATAGGGCGCACGGGGCGGTACACGCTGATCGAGAAGTGGCGGGACACGGAGCGGCACCTGTCGCCCCACGAGAACCCCATCGTGTCCCTCAACAAGTGGGGCCAGTACGCCAGCGACGTGCAGCTGATCCTGCGGCGCACGGGACCGTCCCTGAGCGAGCGGCCCACGTCGGACAGCGTGGCGCGCATCCCCGAGAGGACGCTGTACAGGCAGAGCCTGCCGCCCTTGGCCAAGCTGAGGCCGCCCGGGGACAAGTCCATGAAGAGGAGGGAGCCCAAGAGGAAGTCGCTCACCTTCACCGGCGGCGCCAAGGGGTTGATGGACATCTTCGGGAAGAGCAAGGAGTCGGAGTTCAAGCAGAAGGTGCTCAACAACTGTAAGACGACGGCGGATGAGTTGAAGAGGTTGATCCACCTCCAGACGGAGAAGCTGCAGTGCATCGAGAAGCAGCTGGAGTCCAACGAGGCTGAGATCCGCTACTGGGAGCAGAAGTACAACGCCAGCCTGGAAGAGGAGATCGTCAAGCTGGAGCAGAAGATCAAGCGGAATGAAGTGGAGATCGAGGAGGAGGAGTTCTGGGAAAACGAGCTGCAGATCGAGCAGGAGAACGAGAAGCAGCTGAAGGAGCAGCTGCAGGAGATGAGGCAGAGGATCCTGGAGTGTGAGAGCAAGCTGAAGGACTACGTGTCTCAGATCCACAGCATGGAGAGCGGCCTCGAGGCAGAGAAGCTGCAGCGGGAGGTTCAAGAGTCCCAAGTGAACGAAGAGGAGGTGAAGGAAAAGATCGAGAAGGTCAAGGGTGAAATCGATATTCAGGGCCAGCAGAGTCTGAGGCTGGAAAATGGCATTAAAGCTGTAGAAAGGTCCTTGGGCCAAGCTACCAAGAGGTTACAGGTAAGACTGTCTTTTCATCTCTAGCCAAAGAGAAGTGACCACGAGAAATTTGTCTTAGATTTGGAGCCCATGAAAGAAAACATGAGGAAGTTTCCGCAGAGAATTGGGGTGAAAGGAGGACAGCGTTTCACTTTCAAATTGCATTTCAGATTTTTTTTCTTTTTCTTTTTGAAGGGCAGACAGTTTTCATTTCACCTGTGTGTAATTTGTTCATTCAGACCACCTGAGGAAAAAACCCTCACTCATTTAAACCACACAGCCATCTCTGATCCTTGCTAGGTTTGTGTGCCACCACAAGAGATGAGTTACAAAGAACAGTCCAAAAGCAGCACCTGGATAGACGGATGTAGGGCTAAAGTAGCTGTTACCATCAAGTCCTCTTTGTGTGTCCTACCTGTCCTCAGGAACATTTACTGAGGCTGTGATGGACTCCAAAATATTTATGGCTTGGTTCTTTTCAGAGGCTGGGTTTCACTTTCTTGGGCAAGTTCCTGCTAAATTCAGGTCTTCCGAGCTTGTTCTAAACCTAAAGGTGTACAAATCTGGAAGTCCAGGAGAAAATAAGCTGAGCTCTGTACTATGGAGTTTTGGGGGGATGAAATACAGAAATATTTTCTTGCATGCTGAGAGTTAAAAGATTACTATTCACAGAACTGCTGTTTTTGAAACAGGGAAGTTGAGCATGGGTGTTGTTTTGTTTTTTTTTTTAATAGGGCTTTCAGCAAGGAAGGAAAGAAAATTTTGATTCTCTAGATTTCCTGTTATAAGAGCAGGAAGGTGGCATTTTTTAGTGAGAGATTCCTAGTAATTTGGACTACCTCTTTTCATCCCTTTTCTGTTGCCACCTCAGTAATTTAATTTTCCAGCCATCTGAGGTTATGTTCAGTTAAGGGTCAGATCAGCACTCTGGTCTCCTGGTCTGTAGAAAAGGACTTTAAGTGCAAAAAACCCCCCAAACTCCACCAAAACAAACCAACCAACCAAAAAAAAAAAATCACACATTTCCAGGTAAGAGATCTCAATAAAGTTCCACAGTTAGATGCTACATATAAGACCTCAAACCACATGCAACATTTTAACCTTACTTTCAGTGAAAGTTGAGAAATGTCAAGAACAAGTTACTTATAATGTTAGTTCTGCCAACCTGCGTATTTCAGTAATTAAAAAAAAAAAACTTCCCCAAATTTCTTTCAGTGACAATTTTGTTGCAGTCTCATAAAACACGGAGCTGCAGAATTAACACTGTAGTAAGTAAAGAGAGTTGAGAACTCCCCATGTCCCAGTTCTGGGGCTTAATGGGCCTAAAATAAACAGAAGAATTTTGTGTAGAATAGCCTTAAAAACTGGAGGTGGCCTGGTTTCAAGTCCTCCATCCAATTGCTCCCAAAGCTCACAGCAGATGAATGATCTGCTCCTGGAAGAGATCCACAGAACTCTTCTTGCCCAGTCCACGCGAGTTCACCTAAAATTCTGCTTACACAAGACCCTCAGGGAAAAGGTGGTCAGCCCACCCTCTTCCTCTTGCCACAATGAAGGGGCAGCAGTCCCTGCTGTGCGGGAATGGCTGTGGATGTGCTGCCTGGCATCAGAGCAGCCTCTTCCCTCCTTGGCCACATGGTAGGAACTCCATCCTGGCTGTGCAAGGAGTACCAGGTGCAGTTCTCTGGTGACGGAGCTGAATCTCTGTGGAGGGAAATATTTGCAAGTCTAAGAGTGTCATAATCTCTCCAAGCTGTAACTTTGGCATATCTTGCCAGAAGTACAGAGCCTTGCTGAAGGTCCTGTATGATTTCTGTGTTCTGAAGGGCTGCTGAACCAGCCAGGCTCTGGCCTCATTGCATGAAACACTTGCAGAGTGAGAAAGTGCTGTCCCTAAAAAATTTAGGTAGAAAAGGTGAAGAACAAGGAGAGAAAGCAACTGCACTCCTTTTAGGATCAGAGGAGCTAAATGAGCTCTCCAAGCCATGCTGGACACTTGAGGCAGAACTAAGATTTGGTGTCAGACTGCTGCTCAGTTGATTATTTTTTCAGAGGGCACACTAATTACCTTCATTTGCTTACATGTGATGTGCCAGAATTTTTCCTCAAGTGATACGAGAAACATCTGCTAATTATCCCAGTAGCAGTATAAAAATATAATATATAAAAATCCCCAGGGGTCATCTCTACTTAGGGTCATAGATTGGACTTGATGGACTCAGAGGTGTTTTCCAACCTCATTGGTTCTGTAAGCCATAGCGAGTGTCGACTTGCTCTTTAAATTAGAGCTTTAAATTAAAGCTTGCTCTTTAAATTAAAACACCCTTCAGTTCTTCAGTTTGCATTTAAAAAGTGCAGGCTCTGTGTGGTCAGCAGATGTTTTCTGTGTCCTGGCAGGACAGGGAGCAGGAGCTGGAGCAGCTGACGAAGGAGCTGCGGCAGGTGAACCTGCAGCAGTTCATCCAGCAGACGGGGACCAAGGTGACGGTGCTGCCCGCGGACCCCGTGGAGGTGGAGGCCCCACACGTGGAGCTTGAGAGAGGTGCAGCCCTGGGGATGCTTTGGGTGGGCAGGAGAAGGGGCTGGCACTGGCTTTGCCTGCTGCCTAAGGCCAGCAGTGCTCTGGGAAGTGGGCTCTCTGCGAGGGAAGACCTTAACAAAACACCGAGAGAGCACATTGTCAAATGTTCCCTTCCATCCCAAGGGTTTAACAGGCTGTAAATAAAGAGCAGAGTGGGGGTAACTTCTCTCCAAGCTGTGCATGGGCAGGGTTGGTCCCATCAGCACCCTATTAAGCCAGTGGCTTTGGAGAGTGGCTGCCATGGCTGCAGGCACGTAGAGCTGGCACACAGCAGTGCCTGCACTTCTAACACTGCTGCCCATCTGGGTTCTTCCCCTTCTGGCGTGGGGTGTGTGGTCGGAGCACAGAAAGGAACGTGTCTGGATCTCCAGAAATCCCAGACAGCTCCCAGGAATGGGAGCTAATCCAGCTGGGCTCCCAGCCATCCAGAAGCCCTGCACAGATGGCTGTTGTGGCCCCTGCAAGTCGACTTTTCCCCCAGTGAGGTCAGGGTGACCTGCACGTGCCCACATCTGGGCTCGGAATTCCCTGGGCAGGAACACACACGGGATGCTTGTCAGAGCTGTGGCACAAGCCAGCTGTGTGCTTTGGCAGCACTCTGCTTGCAAGGGGGCTGGTGGTCTCCTCCTTCTCCTTGTAGAAAGCTTTCCAACCCAAAGGCCCTGGGAGGAGAAAGGCTTGGGGAAGGAAGAAAACACAACCAGGCCTTAAAATACCAGCATTTGTGTGAACTGTCTGTTTAAAGTGAGCAGGAAGGTGAAGCTTTTTGTTACTATAGGTACAGCCCCTTTCTGCACATTACCATATAAATGTGTTGCATGTGCCTGTGTGCATGTTTCTCACGGGAGAGCAATCATTTTAGATGGGCAAATATTTCTGTTTTGAAAGGAGTAAGAAGTGTACTCCTTCTGTCTCAGCCCTTCCTAGCCAGGCACGTCAGCTGTTTGTTGAGTGTGATCTTAGTTTTTTCTCTATCCCACTAAGCCCATGTTGCACCAAGCAGGGAAAGGGGAGGTGTTTGGTGGATGTCACCCCTGAGGATGACTTTCCTCTCTGCCTTTTCCCTCATGCAGAGCCACCGTTTCAGTCGGGGTCCCTGAAGCGCCCCGGCTCCTCGAGGCAACTCCCCAGCAACCTTCGGATCCTCCAGAACCCCCTGTCGTCTGGTTTTAACCCGGAGGGCATTTATGTATGACAGTACATACCTCTTCTGGAGAGGACCTAGCAAGGTACCCTGGACAAGATACACTTTATTTTATTCTGCCTATGATGAATGGAAGAAGTTTCTCTTGGTTGGTTTTGGGTTTTTTTTGTTACGCCACCGTGTTATTTTTGTTCTTCCTCCAACACACCACTCGGAGCCATACCCTGTGCACTGATGCTAAAGAGACAGGGACTGTCTCGATTCCTACTTGGCAAGGATGGCCTTGCTGTCAACACAGCTGGAGTGCAAAAACCTCCCATGTTTTTGCCACTTTGGAAGTATTTGGGAAAGTATTGTTCCTTGTATAGGCATAAATGGAAGACTGAGGGTGAAGGAAACCGTGTATGCAACTTACCTGAGGTTTAATTTATTCCCATTAATCAATGGACCTGTGAATGTTGACCTTTTGTATTTTTGTTTTGAACTTGTGAATAATCACGTATGGCTGTGTGTCAGTCTGACAAGGTGACTTTAATCTGTGTGTGCAAACACCCACCCCCGGTGTGATCAAATCCAGCAACCTGCAATGCAGAGTTCTGTGGGGTGCTGAACCATTGCAGTGGTTTCTCACCACTGGTTTTGTTCATTTCTGTTCATAACATGTCACGTTCCATCCATTGCCACCTTTTAAGGCTTGAAAAGTGAGCTTGTGGGATTTACTTGCTGTTGAATCTGCCTTGAACGAAGCACCTAGTGTTCGAAAGATTTATGGATTTTAAACCTTGGCTTGGTAAAGATATTTCCAGCATATGATTGAGGATGCACTAGTTAGATGATATTTTATTATATAGAATGTATATTTGAAATATTTTGCCACATTGTATATGCCTTTTGAGAAAAGAACAATGTAAGAAGTTGTCTTCATATATCTTACCAAAAGAGAGTAGGAGGCTTTCACTGTGTGTGATTTTGTACTTTATTTTTTCCACTAGCTGTTACAGTGTTCTTGTTTTGCGGTAAAAACCTTGCTGTTGGAGGAGAAGAAAGACACCAAACAAAGGAGCATCCTCTTCCAGCCTCCCAGAATTCACTCAAGTTTTGTGGAGGGAAGAGACCTGGCAGAGTCCCATGAAGTCAGTAGCAGGGCTTTTACAGATACGAGTGGGGCCAGAATTTCGCTGAGGTTTAGCCCCTTGGAAAGACATTGTTGCTCAGTCACTTGGAGAGTGTAAAAGCTTACAAGCAGGAAATTCACACCTTTGGTGGTCACTCTGTAGAAAACGTGTGAAAAGAGAACATTTTTGTGTCTTGGTGTCAGTCTAATGCAATCAAAGCTAAGCAAGGATTAGAGAACTTGAAGGTGAGGACAATCCCAAGTAGCTCGTTGGCCACGGGCCTTGATGTTAAATTGCTGAAGTGGACACCAGGTTTGTGGAGCAAGTGAGTGGCACCAGTGGGACCCTTTGTAAATATTGGAGGCTGGCCTCATGGATGAGTTAGAGAAGGGATGGGCCTTCCCCAGCTGGGCTTGGATTTTCTCTGCTAACAGCAGCTCACAGCACTGTCCCCTCCTTGGGGAACCCCTTGGCACCAGAGGGGGACAGTGTGATCTCACTGCAGTGCTGAGACCGTGGGCTTATGCCCAACATGACAGAACTCCTGATGTCTTTAACAGGGTCAGGATCTTACCACTGGTAGGAAACACCAAGCTTTTTGCCCTGGAAAAATACTCAATTCCTAGCAGCCTCTTGTGTTGATTTACTGATGTGCAGATAATTGTTAATTTAAGTCTCCTTTTTTTTTTTTTTTTTTTAAAGGAGCTTCCTGTTAAATGGAAGTTTTAAAAGATATATAGTAGAAGATGAAGGACTCTTGAGTGTTTAATGCATTTTCCCCCCCTTTACACTTATTAATGGCATCATATACTCTAAAAATGCTGCTGTATTTAGATTAACAGCAACAGATAAGGCTGTGAATATATAAAGGACCTTTCCAAATGGACTCTGTTTAAGTTATCAGTTTGTTTGGGGTTTTTTTGTTTGTTTGTTTTTCTGGTTTGTTTTTTTTTTAGTTTGTTTTGGGGTCTTTTGTTTTGGTTTGGTTTTTTTCCATCTTCCCTTGTGAGCAAACTGGAAAAGTCTATGTTCCTACCTGAGGAATCTTTGCAGTGCTCACAGATTTTGTTGGTCTATCACAATTCCGTGCTCATGTTTACTGTGCCCGTAACTTTGTATTAAAAAAAAACAAAAAGAAAGAATGTGTGTACATATATATATATTAAAAAAAAAGTGTAAAATATACATAGTTTGGGGACAATATCTGTCCAAGGTACTTGAGCATATATGCCTTACACTCTGGGTTCAATATACAGAAATGAAATGGCCCTCTCCAGTGGATATCTTGCATCCTCAGCACCTCTCGATGTTGGAGAATTGAGGCACTCAGCACCTTGCAAAGTCTGGCCCAAATTATGCTGCATGGGGGTGGGGGGGGAAACAGTCTTGTCCTGAGATGAAGTATTTTTAAGGCAGATCAGCATACCTACCCCAGCTAATGTTTCTGTCATCCTTTGTGACTGGTCCATCTCCCACAGATGTCAGTTCGAGCTGAATTGGGCTCTTGCACCACAAAAACTGCTCTTTTTCTCTGCCAGGTTACTCTTTAGGATGGAGGGAGGAGGAAAGGGATTAAAAGGAAGGGTAAGAGCAGCTTTGGAGGGCTTTAATTATGGCTTTGTTATGGACTCCAAGGAGGAATTTGCTATTTAAGTTAAAAAAGCAGCACCTGGTGATTGCAGCATCTGTTTGACAGAGGGGCCAGCCTGGAGCTTGGCCAGGAGTGGACCCTCCTTGTCAGGGCTTTGGGGCATGACAAGGTGATCCGAAGATCGTTCACAGCTTCAGCCACACTCGTGGCCAAGGAGAGGCTTTCGTATCCAAATCTGCCATTTGTGAGACACTTACAAATTCCCCTGCTCCCACCACGTCCCTCTTGCTTATGGAATTCCACCCAGGCTGAAGTTCTGGAGCATTTTCACCCTCTCTGTAAATAAACCAAAAAGAAATGGCATGCCCTTGCATTAAATGTGCATTGAACAATGTGTAACAGTTAGAAAAATCCCTCACACTATGGCATTTAGAATTTTGCTTCTGATCAACTGCAGAACCTCACTCTTCTTTTACAATTGTAGGAAAAATTCGTTTTCAGAAATGTTCCAAACCTACTCCTGGGGCATTAGCAGAAAGGAAGCCACACATGCTAATTTTAACAAGTGCCATAATATTTACCGGGCAGCATGATAAAAATGGGGTTTTTTTGCTTGCATTAAATAGTTGAACACACGAGCACTATTTTCCAGTGCACGGGGAATTTATATGGAGAACTCCTGTAATTTATTACTAATGGAAATCAACTGTGTTATCTCTCTCATCCATGAGGATGCAGTTTATTTTTGCTGGAGATGCTGTGTTGTTAGGGGTAAAGGAGGGGGTGACCATTTGAAAAGCCAGTAGGTTAAGGCTGAGCTGAACAATCCAAATGCCCAAGCGAGGGAGACACCCAAGTCCCACTCTGAAAAGTCATCTAGGAACACACCTCCCAGTATCTTTTAGTGGGACTTGGGTTCCCAAGTGCCTGATTTGCTTCTGGAAATGGTATGTTAGCTCTGAGATGACTTGCTTTTCTGGACCCTAGCAAGTTGGGAGGAGGTTCTTGAAGAAGAGAACTACCCCTCCTAGCATTAGAAATATGCAAACGTGTGAGGTGAGAGGGAAAAGATCCTTTAGTGGAATAAAAATCTCCTCTCGGGGCAGTAATTGCCTTGTTTTTAGCATGAAGAGTATTGCATTATTTTAGTGAACGGGGATCATACGAGTATGATCAAAAAGAGTCGATCTCGTAGTTTTTAGTGAGTTACCTTGAAGCATATAAATTCCTGATGTGCATTAACTTGAGTGAATTGGGCCTTAATGATCCATGTAAATAACAAAAATGTATTCAGATATTTTTTTCAGAAAATAGTCTCTAATGGTCTGTACTGTATTAAAATAAGTGTCAAAGTGTTACTTTTATATTACACCTTTTTTTTTTTTTTTAGAACATTGAAACATGCATGTTTATTCTATTTGCTACAGTATTTTAATGTTTTGGATGAAGGCCATCGGTTGTATGGAGATGACAAAACAATCATCCTGTCTATTTATTCAGTATTGCTGCTTAAAGTTTTCAAAATAAAGCTTTCAATGCCAATATAGTGACTGATTGAAAGCTGCTCTAGCTCTCTTCAGGTGTTTTTTTCTATGTTTATAGAAAACTAAATAAGTGAAACTTGGTATATAAGCTGTTATACCAGCAAAGAACTATTGCAATAATAACTGGGGGTAGGCTGGGGGAAAGTGTGTGCAGTATATACATAAATGTATGCATGCAGTGAATGCCTTTAGGTCTCAAGGAAATGGAGTGCTGAAAAATGTTAAATCCTTTGTGGTCTTGCAAGCACTTTACACACGTGATCGAGGACTGGGTAGTGCTTGTGAGGGCAGAACAAGGTGGGCACAAAGGATCAACTCAGAGCCCTTTGAACCAAAGGGGATTTAAGCACATCCTTGAGCATTTTCCATCGATGTGTTTCTGACTTGAGCCTGAAAACATGTTCTGATCCAGAAGTCTTTCGGTTGCAGCAGGGATGCCTCGAGCATAGCTGGTACCTCTGAAAGTTTTAGTAGCTCTGACGTGGATGAAGTGTGACTGCTCTACTTGTGAAGGGTGTCAGAATGCAGAGAGTGTTCACCCTCTCGACCATCCTGTGAAACTACTAACTAGGGGTTCTGACTGAGAGATTGGAGTTGCTGGCGCTTTAACCTAGGGAAGCAAACTAACTGTGAAAACACGAGTGAGCATTTTATTACTGCTCTGCTTCAATGCAAGATGAAAATCTGTATTATATGTAACTATATTTTTTGTCATTTAAAAAGCTTCTATTTTTTATTATTCTCATGAATGGTTGACAAAAAGATATTGGATATGCTCCCAAAACAATAAATTCCCCTCTGAAACTCTGGGTCTTTCCAGTTCGTGGTTTGCTGGAGTTTGCACCGTTCCTCTCGCGCACACCTCCTGGTACAGCTGCTGGGTCTCTGTCACAGAACACTGAGCCCGACAGCTTGGGCTGTCTGCAGCTCAGACACCTTCAGAAAAGGGTGTGGAGCATTAGGACACTGGACAAACCTAAATGGCAATGTGGGACACACAGCTGGTTGGTGTGGGGCCCTCTGTGGCAGACCGGAGAGCTCCTCTGCCATAAGCGTGCACATGCTGTAATCTCAATCAGATAAAGCCCAGGCACTACAAGAGAGTAGAGTGGCTTGTTTTCAGCTGAGGAACTTTTACTGAGATTAATATTAACCCCCAAAAGACAGAATTAGTCAGCAACTTAGAAGTGTAACTTAAAGCAAAGCGGTAGAGGTTAACTCAGGGAGAGGAACTGAACACACAGAATCTTCACACAACAAATGCAGGGTACCTTGATGGTTCAGGGAGCAGGAAGAAATTAAGCTTTGAACAGGAAACTGAAGGCCTGATTCAGGTGTAGTAGTTGTGCTGAGGACCAGAAGGGGTGTGAAGATTGCTTGAGATCATTTGAGTTAATCAAAAGTTAATCTACAGCTGGAGACTTGTGATTTAAGCCATCCAAATGCAGTCCTGAGTCTAATATCCCAACAAATGGATTTTCCTAAGCTAACTGGAGCCTAATCTCATTAGAGGTGAGGAGCAATGAACTGACAGTAGCGGCACTGTTGGCTGGTGATGAGACAGTGCCATGAACTCCACTGGAGCCCTGGCACATGGCACTCATGTTGTCAGGACTGTGTAAGTGGTGGAGGCCCTCTGGTCCTGAAAGGTGCCCTTTTCTGCCCCTGTGCAAGTCAGCGGGCTGGGGTTTTGTGGTAACTAAAGTTTCCCAGCGGAGCCAGGGGTACAGCTGATGGTCCTCATCTTCCTTTAAAGAACAAAGTGGGGTATTTGTATGTGGCTGCTGCAGCACTAACTAGCTCAGTGTAACTGGGCCACTAATGAGTTGCAAACCCACACCAGATTAATGGTCCGTTTCATTCAGAAGCTGTACTGAATTCTTCTGCCTGTCACAGCTGTGTCAGCTAGGTAGTGTTTCTTTATAATCCAGATTTTTAATGATTGTTTCAACTAAGATGTCTGTATCTGAAGTAGGGCACAATGAGCAACAGTCCCCATTACTGCATTTTGTGAAAATGATGATATATTTGCTACCTTTGGTATTGTAGCTAGTGTTAATGAGTGTTTTCTAGGTCAGCCACTGCTTCATCATTAACTTTGTCCAGAAATACTGGATGGAGGCAATCTCAACTGGTCTGTTCTGTTCCGCTTTTCCAGCTGCGTATGCAGTGTACTTTTTTCCATCCTTTGCAGCCACCTCCCTGTTCCATGTGCTCTCAGGTCAGCAGACTGCAGGGTTGATGTATTAAACATGAGCTACTGTCCAGGGGGTGACTTGAAAAGACCCTCTTTGGCACGTGCTAGTGCAACAAGGAACTGATGCAAATGGAGATGATAAACTTAACTGAGCAAACTCACCCCTTCTCTGATCAACTCGGGCACAGCCACTTTCCTCGTGTCGCTTCTGGTGGGTCCTCCCTCAGGGAGGAAACCTCCTTGCTGCCACACAAGACAGACAGCCCTGGAGTTTCCCTCCTGTGAATGTGGATTTGCTCTGCACTGACTCGTGTCCTGCCTAGGACAGACGTTCATCCTTTGTGCAAACTGAAGTTTGGTTGCTGGAGGCTTTTCAGATCACAGTTCCTGGCTGTGGAAAAGCTGCAGGAGTCTCTGCTGTCCCTGACAGAGTGTCATCACTGTATCATCACACTTGGTCATCTAGAAGCTGACAGAGGTAAAACACTGCTGCACCAGACTGGGTTTTTGGCTTTGAGAGCTGGAGGTTGTGTGTTTATCTCCAGTATTGGGGGTGGGTCCCCACAGGTTAAGTTTTGTTCCTGAAAAACACAGACACAGAATGATTGTTCAAGCTGTAGTTTTCCCCTTCCCTCCATCACTGGTGCACAAGCTATTTTCTGCCTCCTGTTTCAGCTACACACTCTATCTTGCTCTGCCCCTCTGCAAAATGAGGAAGACAGTAAGAAATTGGAAGATTTAGTGAGAAAATGCAGTATAAAAGATCTAACAGTCCTGGGTCAAGTTGTAGGGAAGAAAAGTTTTCCATGATTTATTTTTTATGAGCAAAAGTTTGGAGAAAAATATTCAGAAGAGCTCTGTCTGGGCTTCTGCCCCTCCACTTCCTCACAAGGGGACAGATCTCTCTGGTGAGCAGTGACAGGACCCAAGGGAACAGCTGGAGTTGTGTCAAGGGAGGTTTAGGTTGGATATTAGGAAGAGGTTCTTAATCCAGAGGGTGGTCTGGCACTGGAATAGGTTCCCCAGGACAGTGGGCACAGCCCCAAACCTGACAGAGTTCAAGTGTTTGGACAATGCTGAGGCACGTGGTGGGATTGTTGGGGTGTTGTGTGCAGGGCCAGGAGGTGGACTCAATGGTCCTTGTGGGTCCCTTCCAACTCGGCGTATCCTGCAATTCTGGAAAGCCCACTTAAAACAAACCTTACCCAATGCAACACAAATGACTGCAAATAATTGCCTGCCTAGGTATTTTGAAAAGGAGGGCTTCTGGTTAAAACAAAACAAAAAGGGCAGGGTGGTGAGAGGAGGGAGGTGAGATGTAACCCAAATGAAACACTCTTTAACCTCTTCCATATTTATTTACCCTGAAGTCCCTTGCCTACCAGTGTGATGGACAGTGAATCATCCAGCCTCAAAGCTGGTATCACAGGGTACCATCAGGAACTCCTGCTAAAATGAAATTCAGGCCAGCCTTTAAGTGGGGAATAACTGGAATTTCTCTGTGGGTGCCTATGGACCTTCTCCTAAATGACTGCCTATCACAGCTCGCAGTAGCATCTCCCTTTTACCACGTGTACCAAACTGCTGCTCATGAAATGTTATGTGCCTGGAAAAGATGATTTGGCTTTAGGAGTTACAATCAGCTTGAGGTGAACTCTGGTCAGTGAGGTAGAACTGGCCCTTTTGGCAAGCTGAGGAGAAACCCTAGAGCACCAGGTGACCTTTTACAAACCTGTCTCAAGTGTTCCCTTGACCTGGCGAACGTGCAGCAGGGTTGCCAAGGCTGTGACCTGGCTTCTCCATTGTCGTGTGGCTCGTGTCATGTACCAAACGAGCAGGGATGAGAGAGTGACACAGCAAACGAGACAGGCAGCAGCGTCCCTGAGCTGCTGTGACAGGTTTGCTGGATGCAGGGCACCTGATCTCCTTGTCCCCTGGTCTTTGACCACGCTGCAGTTCCCAGCAGGCCCACACGAGAGAGCAGCAGCCCAGGCAGCAGCCACCCAGCGCCGGGAGAAGGCAGGTTTTCTAGGAACACACACAGCCCGTGAGAGACAGTGGCGTGAGACACCCGGCATTCCACCTCTGAAGAGGTTCTTTCAGAAAGGACATGGTGATGCTGCCAAAGAACCACGTCCCCAGTGGCAGTGTGGGCGTAGCTGACACACAAATGATGCAACTCCTGCAGTTTCTGGGCGGGCTTGGAAGCTTTCTGAAACCTGTATAGATATAGGGCAACACGTTCCATCTTAGAGCTTATCCCATGCCTGGCACATTTACCTGTGCCTGGGAAGCTCTTGTTTTGTTTCTCAGCTCTGCCACAGATTTCCTGTTTGTGACCTTGGGCAAGCTACTCTAATCCCTCTGGATTGGAGTCCCCCAGCTGTAAGCTTGAGATAATACTGCCTCATCCCCTTTGTCTATGCATACAGAAGACCCTGAGGGGAACAGCATCTCGTTTCCTATTTGTTTGGCAAACAGCACTCAGCACAACACGGTCCTGAACTTGGCTGTGCCATCCAGATCCTGCTGCATGAAGTGTATTTTTGAATCCTATAAAGAGGATGACAAGAAGTCACTCTGAGTTAGCTTTGCCTGGCAGCAATAGCAGGATGCAGACGTGCAGAGGGAAGCCAGGGGGGTTCTGAAGGTGAATCCCTGTTTAGCTTTAAGTAGATTCCTTTTGCAAAATGGGCAAAAAAGAAAGGCAAGTAAAGGAATAAAACCTCATTTCAGCTTCTGCTCTGCTCTCTTTTTGTAAAGTGATGCTATTATTAGAGGCAGCCTATATCCTTTTGCAAGTGCAGCTTGAGAGAGTGTTGTACAAAATCAATGGAAACGATTGACTGAACAGGCTGAGATTTGCTTGGTGGCACTAAATGTTCCAGTGTTCCCACAAGTCTGATGATGTTCTAACAAGGTGCATGTAACCAGTAATGCACTGTGACAGGTTACCATGTCACAGTTTTCTGTAGATACCCAAGTGCCCTTTGATATTAGGGGCTGACGAGATAAAGGGCACCAGAGATAGAACTGTAGGGGGGTGCCTTTTTAAAGTTGTTTCCCGGATCCAAAGTGTTTTCCACATGCTCCAAATAAATTTAATTAACTAACAAACACTTCAGCTCCACTTCCTCCAGAGTCCAGCAGAGAATGAACACCCTCCAGCCTGGCTTAGCCCAGTCTCAACTGTGCTGCATAAAAGATCACTTAAAGATCACTTAAAGATGTTGCCATCTGAACCTATTGCAGCAATAATTAGTGCAGCTGCTGGCATTTGACAAGGCAATGGATAATCAGTCCTGCTGCATCTTATCTCATGTCCTACTCAATAAAGTTCTTGCTGCTACCTTTGTCTGTCACATGATGAACTGTACAGCAGGAGGCACCAACTTCTAGGAATATAGACCTCCTTTGGTATGAAAAATGGACTTGACCTGCCCCCAGCATGCAGTCACACTGGACAAGTTGCTGTGGGCAACCACAGAACCAGGCTCAGTAGCCTGAGAACTGTGAGTTAAAAATAACAATTATAACAAGCTTCTCTATGTTAAAGTGCTGGGTTTGTGTTTTCTTGTCATGCAGATCACTAAGACTCTGGTTACCTCCATGAGCTTTTCACCTTCAAAAACTATAAACTAAGAATAAAGGTAATCTTTCTGGTATTGTTCTCATTTTGGCTGTGGACATGCACATGCTCTGTGATGCATTGGAGGTGGGCTCACTGCATTTCCCTACCTTTGTGTCTCATTAAAACCAGGAGGTGAAAAGGTAACTGAGGCTTTTTATTAAAAGAAACTCCATCTGAAAGATGGAATCCTGGGGTGGCTGTTTGGGGATTAAAAGCTTGAGCCTGTTCAGGTGACTGTACGCAGCTTATTGCTTCTCTTGTCAGCCAGAAGCTTGAGACTCTCCTGCATCCTGGAGGTGCCTTCACACACGGGGTTGGCTTGTATCTTGAAGGCACTGCTGTCTGGATGCATGGGGAATGTCTGGGGAGAGGAGGAGATCCCCTTTTTACAGGCTTGTACTTTGTACCCACTTGGGAAAGTGCTGAGTTAGCCCTGAACCAAAGCCCCAGCCTTAGTCAGCTTTGCTCCTGAAGGTACAGGTGATCTCCAAGAAATCAAAAGGAAGGGACATGCAGTACCTTCTCACTGACTTTGACAGGCAAGTAAATTGCCCTCTACCCCTCTGACTGTATTGCCCTGGGGTTACTAAACTCAGGCAATCCTCTGACGCTCCTGTGTACTTTTAAAAGCAGTTATTGCAGACTCAGCATGTTCGGCAATCCCAGCAAACAGCTGGATTCCTTCCTGGAAAGACCTTCTGGGCCTGGCAGGACACTGCTGGGAGCATGCTTCCCACGGATGGCTCCTGGGGCATGGCACACAGATTGCTGTCAAAGGTCATTTGAAAGAGGGAAGATTTAGATTAGATGTATTTTGTACTTAACCTTGTCATTTACAGCACTGGAATTAGTGCCGTGACCAGTTGCATTAGGCATTTTGCAGACGTGGATATACCCTTAAGTTCTTATTTCTCTGCTCTGTAGAGCAAACTGCAGCCCAAACACACAGCTTCTCTCTGCTGGGCCAAGGAGCAGGAACACGTGCAGCTAAGGTTCACACAGAAGTATTTTTCTTTACAGACAGACTAGGAAGGCCTAGAATGTCTCATGGTGGCAGCTTGTTAAGCAAAGGTAGCACCTTCTCTCTCAGGTATCAGGAGGTGCTGAAGGATACTCAGCAGCCTTAACTGTGACTCTTGCCCACACACATTCCTGTATTCTTCAGTTACCTTGGCAGCACCTGTAATAAGGAGTTCTTGCCTGTTCCACATGCTTTCTGATTTTTTAAGCAGTGTTACTAAACAGTTTTTCCTACTTGTGTTGATCCATTGCCTCTGTATATATCTCCTTCCTGACTTCACTCTGGAAAGTGAAGTTCTGATGGAGTGCATTCAGCAAAACTGCCTGTGTGTCCAAGCCAAGCATCTGTAGGAGTCAGCAGCAGTGGAAAAAACAAATCCACCATGGATTCAGTTCCCTGACTCCCAGCAGCTTCTCCGTGGAACGACAGAGGGCACCACTCCTCACACAAAAAGCTGAAGCTGGAAAAGGAGCAATCCTGCCTTTGAGTCATAGTCCAATAACTGTAATCTCACAGGAGGTGATTGGGATTGAATATCCTTCCTCCAAGGAGGTTCACCTCTGCATCTCCTGCTCCGTGTGCCAAAAGCTGCTCTCTGAGATGTGTGTGCTGTTTCTCTGGTAGATCTTGCCCCAGTTTGCACAGAATGATTAAGCAGTCACTTACTGAGAAATAGCTTTAGCCCGTTTGAATAGAATTTTCACCTGGGGGAAGAGGAAACCAGAGTGCCAGTTCCTACCCCAGCTCCTGTGAAGATCTGTTTTTATCCCAGGGGGTTTGCAACATAAAATGCACAAATATGCTCCAAAGCAGGGCTAGAGCTTAGGTTTCTCCTCTTAGGTGAGTGTGTTCTCTCTTGTGATCATGCTGTGCTGTCCCACAGGTGCCACTCCCACCAGTTCTGAAACGAAGGGAGAAAATCTAGTCCAGCTGTTGAAAAAAACCCTGATTTATGCACCCACCCCCATGAAAGGCTTCAGGGCAGAGCTCTGAGGAGAAGGCAGTGATAATCACATGAGCCCAGAGCAAACAGAGGGTGGAAAAGTCTCCCAGTAACTAATTTGTGGGGCCCTCTCCTGGTCCCACGGGTTGTGCTGAGTCTCTGTCCCGGGCAGTTGTCCATCCACAGGGCAGCTGCAGCTCTCACATGGAATCTGGTGACTCTTGTGTGCAGACTGTGTCATGTGAGCAGCAGCAGCAGGGTTGTGGTGTGGCTGGGATCAGTGGCTGTGGTAGGAAGCAAACCAGCAGGAGCTGCTGGGGTTGTATCCCTGACACAAGCAGGAGGCTCCCTGGGATGCCATTCATGGTCTTCTGGCTTTGGGCTTGCAGGGGTATGGCTGAAACATATGTGGGAGGACTGGGAATGTGGCAGGTATGGTGAGAGATGACAGGCTGCTCCCAAATAAATCAGTTCAGGTATATATGACATTTGCAGTTTCAGCCAAGGGAACTCCTGGTCCTTCCATGCAGCTATGGAAAGGCTGGAGGTGCTTGAAAGTTAGTCTGGTTTTCCAGTCTAGCTTTCCCACGTCTGTTTTGGGGGGGTTTTGTTTGTTTGGTTTTGTGGTGTTTTTTAAATTTTTTGTTAATAAAAGGTCTTCCCTTCTCCTACAGACCTTGTATTTCTATATCCATAGACCTACAAGAAAGGTGGAGAGACACTATTTACAGAGGCAGGTAGGGACAGGACGAGGGGGAATGGCTTCACATTGACAGAGAGCAGGATCAGATGGAATATTAGGAAGAAATCCTTCCCTGTGAGGGTGGGCAGACCCTGGCACAGGTTATCCAAGGAAGTTTTGAGTGCTCTATCCCTGGAAATGTCCAAGGCCGGGTTGGATGGGGCTCTGAGCAACCTGGGCTGGTGGGAGGTGAGCCCACCCATGGCAGAGGGTGGAATGGGATGATCATTAAAATCCTTTCCAACGCAAATTCTACGACCTTCACCGTGACAACATTGCTATTTGAGAAGAATCTAAGTGAAAACACAGCCTCTGCTGAGCTGTTCCCCAATCCCAGTGTGTTGCTCTTAAGCTCTGCAAACCTCTCGGGCTTTCTATTCTGTACAGAATTGGTCCATACCCGCATTAATACCACATCAACATCTTAAAACTCCGGGATTTAGAGCTCCCCTGCGGCCCTTCCCGAACCGACAGAGCCTTCAGCTGCGCCGGGGCAGGTTTAGGCTGGACATCGGGAAGGATTTATTCACAAAACAAGGCGATTTTGACGTCGGGAGAGTCAGCACCCCTGGAGGCCCTTCGGCAAAGCACGGAGGCGGAGCTGGGTGCTCGATAAAGGCACAGGCGGTGGGTGCTCGCCCGGGCTGAGCTCAGGGGAGGATACTTTGCTGCCGGCGCCCCATAAAAGCAAAGGCGGTGAGTGTTCGCTCGGGAGGCCGTTCTTTGCTGCCGGAGGCGGCGCTGGGAGCCCCATAAAAGCAAATGCGGTGGGTGTTGGCTCAGCGGACGGCTCTTTGCCAGCCCAGGCTGCGATGCGTCCACGTCGCGTTCCGGCCGAACACTGCTGAGGGGAGGGGGAAGCCCCGCCCCCCACCCCTCGAGGCCACGCCCACCAAGACAAACTGACCAATGGCTGTCGCCGCCCCCGCCTCTGGCCCCGCCCCCTCTCCGGTCACGTGGCGGGCAGCGTGCGCTGCGGTCACGCGGGCGCGCGCGTGACGGCGGCGGCGGCGCGCTGAGGGCGGTCGGGAGCGCGCAGCGGGTCGGAAGCGTGAGGGATGCCGGGGGTAAACTGGGGGGTTTTCTGCCAAAAATAGCAGCAAAGGAACCCCTCATCGAGCGCCCGTCCCCACCGTGAGGCGTCTCCCCGCGCCTGAACCAGCCCAGGGTGAGCGAACCAGCCTTTCCCCTTTCGCAGGGCCATTTAAGCGGGGAAGGGCCTCCAAGGCCATCGGGGCCAACCTCGGACACAACACCGCCTTGCGGCCCAGGCCGTGGCCCTGATTGCCACGTCCACGCCTTCCAGGGGCGGTGACTCCATCACAGCCCTGGGCAGCGCCTTCCAGCGTGTCTAATCGCCCTTGCCGCGAATAAATTCGTCCTAATAGCCAACCTAAACCTCCCCCGGCGAAGCTTAAGACCGTGTCCTCTCGTCTCAAGCACGGCATGAGGAGATTTTTCGTCTTGGGTTCTTCCCATCCTCTCAGTCCCTTGCGGAATGAAAGCGTTTGGCTTCCACGCTGGAAGAAGATGCTCTGCTTCTCTGGCTGGCAGTCCTGCAAACACATCTGGAGGTCTCGCTGCCCAGAGAGCGTGTGGAGAGTCTGGAGATATTCCAGACCCATCTGGACACAACCCTGTGCCATGTGCTCTGGGATGGAGCAGGGAGGTGGGACCAGATGCCCCAGTGTTATCCTCCTCACCTGACCCATCCCGTGATTCTGTGAAGCTTTTTTTTTCCCCTGCATTTCAAGCTGCTTTATTATTACAGAGTCTGCTCTCAGTGTTTTATGAAAGTTCCCGCTTGTTTTTGATGGAGATGCTGATATTCCAGGTCCTGCAGCTGGAACCTGAGGCCCAGCCTTAAGAGCTTCATTGGAAGCTGTGATCTCTGTGCAGCAGAAGTGCTGATTGGGATCAGTGCTCATGGGATCCACACCTGCAGCCAATTCAGTGGGCTCTAGCCAGCTCTGAAGCCCTTAATGCTATGATGAGGCTCCTTGGCAAACATTATGTGTAAGAAAACCGTGGGCCTGCCTGCCACCCACTGCAGGGCTGGAGCCTTGGCAACCTTGTTGATGAAGCACAGTGAGAACAGAATCCACCTCAGTGTCTGTCGGCTCAGCTGGCTCTGTTGTGCAGGTATTACTCCAGACATGCCTGGAGAGACAATTTTCTGCTGAGGAAGAAGTTGCCATATGTACATGGCTCTTTTCCTGAGGCCCCTGTCTAGAAATTGCTCAGCTGTCAGAGTGACTTGGCCTCCTCCTTCTGAAAAATACAAAGTTAAGACACCAAACCAACCTCCAACAGGCCTTTATGGAGGCAGGAGAAAGAGCTCTCCCCAGCTCCCATGGCCCAGTACAGGTGCCTGGGATCACAGTCCCTGCTTCCTGAAACAGATGCCATTCCAGGCATCACCAGCCTCCTGTGGAGGGCCAGGAGTGCCAGGCAGGAAGGGGAATGCTCTCATCGCAGGCAGAGGCAGCAGGGGCACTGTGCCCTGTGAGTTCAGCGAGGCAGAGCAGCGCCTGCAGCTGTGGCTGAGGCTGAGGTGGGCTGAGTGCCTGTGACAGCCTAACAGCCCTGCAGACTGAGGTGCTGCAGCCACGGGAAGGATGCAGAGGATGAGGTGACAGTGGCAGCTCGCCCTTGCTCACATCCAGCCTACACGTGTCCAGGGCTGCTGCTGGCACCAGGTGAGCCCTCTGCTGCTTCTCAGTGAGCTGCTCTGAGCCTGCAGTACAACCAGAGACAGTAGAGATTCAGACTTTCCTGAGGGAAACTAGCTCTGAAAAATACAAGGTGGTTTTTTTGTTTGTTTGTTTATGTTTTGGTTTGGTTTGTTTTGTTTGAGAGGGAACTCAGCATTTTTCTTACTCCTTTTCTCTGAGATGGTGCTTTCACCTTCATTCCTGCAAGCGGCAGGCAGGAAACTTCCCAAAGAAGGCAGGGATCACATGGCTCCAGGAGCTGAGGTTGGAAGGGAAAAGGAAACACGTTGCAAGGCCAGGTTACAGGGCAGATTAGGAACTTAGTGGTGCTGAAACACACCTGGCACACAGTGCCCAGGCTTGCTGCATGTCAGATATTCAGCCTGCCCTGACTAGAGGTGAAAATTAAACAGGGCCCAAAAGGCAGGCTTAGGACCTATGCCAAGGCCCATTATGCTCCAGAAAAGGACTCACGTGGCTTAATTGGTAGGTCAGGCTTTTCCTAAAGAGGGCTGATAGTCGAGTTCCATAACTGTAACCCTTCCAAATACAAAAATTCCATGTCCTTCAGTTGGAGGTACATGATATTACCTTCCAGTGACTTAACAATCTCAACCATGTTTATTTAACACACTCTAATGGAGCCTATTGTATATATACTGGATAATATGATGTTTTCAAAGTCTGCTGCTTAAGAAGTTAAGCTTGCACATCTTACCTTGTGGTTTATGGGACGAGAGAGTAAGGACTCAAGTGGATACCGTTAATGTAGCACCCAGTCCTGCACTCTTAAAACTCTCCTAAGTGAATGCATATTTAAAGCTGTGAGGATCTTTTCCAGTGTTTCTAAGGTTTTTTTCAACAACAGATGCAAATTGATTTAGGCTCCAAAGGGACCTGAGGAAGCCTGAAATTTAATAATTAAGGTCGACACTAGAGTCCCTCCTGTCACTTGCCTTTTGCCTCCAGCAGCAGTGGGTTATCAGCCTCAATTACAACCCTTTTTCTCCCATGTTTGCTTTTGCTAGGCTTTGGGATTATCAGAACACACATATTTTGTCTTTATGCTTTATGTCATAAAATTTAATAGACTCCACTGATGCTGCAACTTGGCGTGAAGTCATTTGGCACATTTGATTCAAGGGCTAATAAAAACAAGCCTTCCTGCTATTGTACATGGTAAATACTGAAATTGATAAAACCCCATAAGGAGCTAGGTTTATAGCCCAATGAAATCTTAACTGATTCCTATTCCCAAAGGCTGGAAATTTGAAAGGTGTGTAAAGCCTGGCCTATGCTCAGGTGTTTGTACAGATAGCCTGCCTATGTCTCTGATAGGAATTGTATTACTGCAGCTTCCATGGGAAGACATATACCTATTTCTTACAAATCCTACTCAAGTAGTTTAAAAGGCCCGCTTATTTTTCACCCAGTTTGTAATTCCTCCTATATTTTAGAGGATTGCTGGAATTAACGCAAGTCTCAGGAGTGTTTTTATTCCATTCCAACTCCATTCGTTGTCAACATAGTCACCGGTGTGGGAGTACCAGCAGAGGGAGCACGGAGCGCTTCCTTCATCTCCCTCTTACGTAAACACTGGCTGCTGTTCGAGGGGTTCCTTAATTTCACTTCTCTGCAAGAAATTTTTGCAAGAAAAGGTGATCTACGGCTCAGATATTAAAATCTGTGGAAGTTTTTAGGGTGCTGCGTTTCCACGCTATTAATTACTTGCCTGCTTCCACCACTCTATACCCCCTCCTGCTCTCCCCCCACCTCTGCAGAATGCTCAGTTTTCATGGAGTGTTTCCAAGCTGGGATATCCATCATTCATTCTGCAGAGATTATGATACATCATTGGATCGTCAAGCAAATTGTAAAGTTTGCTCCTTGTGAGCAAAGAGAGCTCCCAAGCGGCCCCAGGGCTGTAAAGTGTTAATTTTAAAGATCAATATTTTGCAAAAAGAAGAGGAAAAAAGCAGAAGCCAAGAAGAAACAGTGTTTTCCACACACATGCTTTACACTTGGCTTTGTGAAACATGCACGTCTTAAACCACAGTTTGCTAAAGCGAGTTAAAGGGAACCAAGCAAATTCGAACCCAGATTAAAAATGCAAATTAAATTATCATCAGCCACACAGTCATACAGTTTAAAGCTCAATGCATCCATTATTATGTACTATCATTAAGTTTTTAATTAGTAGACAACCCCATTTTGTGTATTAAAGTTTTTATTCCTTAGTAAGAATTTCTTTTTAAATCACAAAATAGTGTGGAAATATTTAGATAATAGAATTCATGGAGTGCTGGAAAATACTGAATATAAAGATTGATTTCTAATATATCACATACTAAACTGTTCTAAAACAGCTGGTTTCTTGCAGACAGGATTTATTTTTTTTAATAATTTAAGACAGCATAAGCTTGTATCAAGCATAAGCATTGTAACAAAAGTGCAACTTTTTCAGCAAGTCCTCCCAAAAGATATTTAACTCAAAATATCATTAACACATATTTTTTTTTCTCCCTACAAAAATAGCATGTCAGACATCATTAATTGGATGTATTAACAACTATTTACATACAGCCACTCTGTAGGCTAGTAAGATTTTTGTTTTTTGTTTTTTTTTCTTCTGTAACGTTGTTTAAACACAGCGTTTGAGGCAAACAGTAGCAACAGCAGCAGCAGATGCACCAAACGGACTGACAGACCCTGGACACGCACACACTCCTTGCCAGGCTGTGGTGTCTCACCTCTTACATAACATTCAAGTGAGATTTCTCACAGTGCTACCTTGGCAACAAACTAAAAATATCTAGGCAAGGTCTTGGTTTAAGCCTTATTATAAAAGCTTTATCTGTGTGATTATCTGGCGTCTGGTTTGTCTCCAGAAAGGGAAATCGCAGTATTTTGAGCATGGGATGAGGGGAGAACCCATAGGGGGAAACTTACCCCAGCTGGTTTAATCGTTCCTGATTGCACAGCGAGGTGTTTACCTACGGCCTCCAGTTTGTGTCACTGGGAATTTAGGATAAAATGAGTTCAGGCTGATGAGTTGCTCTGTGTTTTCATGGAGGAGGGAAGGCAGGGGGGTTCTTTTTTCAGTTCAGTGCAGTAACATTCATTTTATACAGCAAGGTTCGGGGTGGGGGGGTGGATCTCTCGGGAACATACTGAATTAAATAAAGACGGGATGAGAACAAATGCACTTGCCACACCTGTGTACCTCAGCCAAAAATAATAATGAAAAAACACAAGGTTATGTAATGGGTCTGACCCTCCTTCCCTTGCACACCCACAGCTCACTGGAGCCAGCGGCATCCCCGGGTGCTCAAGGCACTGCAGGTTTGGGCTCAGGGTGCGTCACTCCACTCTCGGTCCTCCATAAAGTGCTAGCACAGGTGCTGGGCTCTGCCCTCCTTCCCTCGCCTCGCCCCCTGCCCTCACCCTGAACCCACCCAGGGCTCCCGGACAACAAGTGCAAGTTCCCAGGCGGGACTTAAGAGACACACTGTATAAACCCATTCCAAATAAGGTGCCACATTTAAGTTACTCTATATAGAGAACAAAAAAAAAAAAAAGTATCCTTACTATGTTTTCTTCCTTCTTCTTCTCCTTTTTTTTTTTTTTTTTCCTTATTTACGCATTTATAAAGCCAAACATTAAAAAAATACTGAGTAGCAAATTTTATCCTCGACGGTCCTCTGCGGGCCCCGGCACCCCCGGCGATGCTCGGCCCCGGCGACCCCCTGCCCTCCGCAGGGAACCGGGGGCGCGGGGTGCGGACCCGGCGGGCCCCTCGGTGCGAGGGGAGGGCTGCGGCGGGGGGAGCCCCTCGGGGGCGTCTCAGGGGCCGTCAGCGCCGGGCTCCTCGGGGGCCGTGGGCTCGGGCTCCTCTCCGGGCTCGGCGGCAGCGAAGGGGTGCGGGAGGCGGGGCGCCGGGGGCAGCCCGGCAGCAGCGGCGGCCGCCGCCTT
>VXAU01005055.1:342772-391616 GCA_013399695.1 Formicarius rufipectus | reverse complement strand
CCGCCTCCCCTTTGCCGGGCAGCCCGCCAGGACCATTCCCCCCTCCTCCTCCTCCTCCTCCTTGCCAGCGGGATGCCGCTGCCCGAGGGAATTGGGATGCTCTTCCCCGTGCCCCGTGCAGAGGCGCTGTGCGTGCGCGCTCTGTGTGTCCCCGCGTGTGCGTGTCCCCCACGTGTGTGTCCCCGCGTGTCCCCGCGTGTGCCGCGGTGCCGTGCATGTGTGGCCCTGCAACGTGCGGGGTGTGCGGCGTGTGCGGGGAGCGCGGCCGCCCCGGCCCCACGTGCGGGGCGGGGGGAGAGGACACCACCACCACCACCACCACCCTGTCCAGAAGCCGGGCTGACGGGTTTCTCTCCGGTATTCCCGGCGGGAAGTGTCAGCTGAGGCGATCCATAGCGATGTTTATCCCACGCCGCCAGCTCTGGCCGCTTGCCTTTCATTTGGTTCGGTTTTGGTCCCTCCCTTCCCGCAGCCTCCGGCTCCTTGAGGTGCGTGACCCCCCAAGCCCCGGGCTCCCGCAGCAGCTGCCGGGGGGGAAGGAGGGAGGGAGGCGGGAGAATTACCCCAATAAGCAGAAAACACGCCCTCGCCTGCCAAAACAGAGACAGGGACCTCACGTTATTCCTCGCTTTACAGGTAATCTGGCCAGGAGGGGAACTCGTGATTTTTGTATGCGGGATGGGGGGGGAGGCTGCTGAACTGCCCGTCTGTAAAGTGCGAATGAGGTTTCAGAAGGCTCTGATGAGGTGCTGGAGGCTCCTGCTTGGCAGGCAGCGAGCGGCACTGCGGGCTTGTACAGCGCTCTCCCTGTTAGCCCGGTGGCATTTCCTCACTGTGCCTGCAGCTACACTGGGGGCTGAACACAAACAACATACACGTGTGCCACGTGCCTATAGGTTATATAGGGTGGGGGTCAGAAGGAGCGGCTTGCAGACTGCAACAGAAGTGATCAGGAGAGTCTGCTGCTGGGGAGGAAAGTGGGCTGTTACGCTAGTTCACAGTGTCACAGAACATCCTGAGTTGAAAGAAACACACAAGGATCATCGAAGTCCAACTCCTGGCCCTGCACAGGACAGCCCAACAGTCCCATCATGTGCCCGAGGGCATCATCCAAACACTCCTTGAGCTCCGGCAGCTTTGGTGCTGTGCCCACTGTCCTGGGCAGCCTGTTCAGTGCCCACCACCCTCTGGGGGAAGAATCTTTTCCTAATATCCAACCTAACCCTACCCTGACACAACTCCAGGCCACTGCTTTGGCTAAGGTTGGACTATACAGGGCTGCTCTGCTCAGTGCCATCAAGGATGCACTGGTCGCCCCAAGTCAGACATCCATGTGGGAAGTCTAAATTGGAGGTGTCGGCTCTCTTGCTAGTCAGCAGACAGAAACAAGCACCATCAGCATGAAATTCCTCTGCTCCTGACTGGACTGCTCCTAGAGAAAGTATCATGAAATATGGAGGCATGGCCCAAACAAGAGAAGAAGCCCTAGCCCTGAAATAAAGCACATGGAGACCCTGTGGGGGAGTGCTGGCTCAAAGGGAGCTTGAACTCTGGAATAAAAGTTTGAGCAGGAAAACAGGGCTTTGCATGGTTTCCATAACTAACATGCAGGGTGGGGAGCAGGGGGTGAACATTTCTGGAGCACCTCCTTGTTTAACACCTGGAGTATTTCTGGAGCATTTTTGCCAGCTTTGTCCTCTCTGAAACAACCTGCAAATCTTCAAATTGTGGAAAGAATGTCCAGGGGGAAACTCAGCTTCTAGGAGGAGAAGTTCTAATTCTGGGATTCCTCTGGAACCAAGTGGGAACGGAAATTGAAAATTACCAAAGATGCAAAACATGAGCCGAGACAGCTGGAGACTTTGCAAAAGGAGTTCAAGCAACATCTGGAAACTTCTAAGAGTGGTTTATAAGAGGTCACCTGCAGACAAGGATAAAAGACTTCAGTGTCCAGAGAGAGTGCAAAATTCTCCTGGAAGATTCCCAGTTTAAAAGGGCAGGATGGATCAAAGAGGTGATTAGCAGCATGACCATCACGGAAAATAATGTCTTCCAGAAAATAAGAGGCACAACAAAAGCTTTGGCCAATTTACAAGTGAAGATTAACCACAGCAAAGAGTTAAGAAACTGAGAAAATCAGTCAGACAAGGAAATAAAAGGCTCGCAGGTCACCGCAGGGAAAAACAGCCTCCTGCTGCCGGCAAGAGCTAGCCAGCACACCACCTACCACCAACACTCACCACCATTTCCAGGCTGCAGGAGGAAGGAATCAGACTGTTTGTCCCAGCTGAATCAGAGCAGAAGCCACAGTGTTTGAGGAGAATACATCTGGGAGGTTTCTCCAGCTTGGTTCATAACCACAGCTCTGAAAGAAGGGCTTAGGAGCCAACTTGATGGGGTCAGCTCTTATGCCAGTGAGCACTTGCCTTCAGGAGAAGAGATTGAATTATCTGGGCTGGCTGTATGGCTGGAATCAGCCATCAAATTAGAGCAGGTCAGCGGTGTGCAACAAAGTGGGGGACAAAGAGAATTCAGCGGAAGCATCTGGATCATTTTGGTTGAATAACAAGGTCTCCAACCTGGGGGAAATCGGACATTGACCTATTAATAGATTTTTCAGTTACGGGATGACCAGATTTAGACCAGGGGGAAAGTGAAATGAGAGCACATAAAAACCTGAGCTGGGTCAGAAAAAAAAGGTCCTGCTGTCCTGGAGTCAGGATACCCCGGGAGGCACAGACAAACAGAGCATGGAATGCAAGCTCCTCAGGCCAGTCTCCCAGGTCCCAGTGGCCTGTGGTGCAGAGACTTCCTGAGCCAGAAACGATATCCCTGTGTTTAATGGGAAGCCAGAGATGCCGTGAGAGGCAGAGGAATGTGCCAAGGTGCTTAAATCACGGGCTGCAGCAGAGCTTTGGGCCAGGAAGCAGACAGTGGTGGGAAGCTGGTCAGTCACTGGAGCCCTGTCAGTGCAGCTCTGTGGCTCATGCAGAGAGGAGAAAAGAGAACTTTCCATTTCAGAGTACCACAGGTCCCTAATGTATGTAAAGTGAGAGACGGTGGCCATGCAAAAATGCAGCTGAATTCAGAAGCAGAAATAAAATAGCCTGGGTGTGGGAAGGCCAAGACAATACACAAGGTGCAACAAAGCCTTTGCAGGGTTGCAGAATGGGGAAATGGGGCTGGATCCTGCTTAGAGGACAGACATGACCATGTTTTTGTGAAGGACTGATAAGAAAACCTTACAAGGGGGGACACTGGTCACAGAGGCACTGCTAGGCTGTGTGAAATGGGCCAAAGTCTGCCAGACCAGCCAAGCTAGAGCATCACTTGGGCTGACAGTGGCCCAGCTGATCAGCTTGTAATGGGTGGTGGTGACAGCAGAGTGTAGACACTTCCAAACCTGGGAAAGTCAGATTGGAGCAAAAAGTCAGGTGTAGTGATGTCCTGATACACACCAGGAACTGTGTCTTACTCCATCACTCTGAAAATGTTCCTTAAAGAGGTGTTCCAAGTGAAGCAAAGTGTTTGTGGGTAGTTGGTCTGCAACAAAAACCTGTCCTGTGTCTTGGGACAGTAAAAAATAGTGGTGGCTCCACTTTGAGGTTGCTGCCAGCCCTGACTGATGGGTCTGAAACCTGCCTGGAGCCCTGGGACCTTCAGACACTCTTATCCAACAGGTCAGTCAGATCTTGTGCATGTGAAACAGAAATGATCTCCATCTGTCTGCTGGATGCTTTCCAGGAGCAACAACCAGGAACATGTAAAACAAGTAAAGTGCCCCATCTGAAGTCCCTGGAAAGGTGTTGTGTGTGATTGAAGATCCATCCCTTGGATGATGACATTTTGTTTGGTTTGCTCAGCCTCAGTAGATCTGAAAGTGGTCTATCATCAGGCAGAAAGGAAAAAGAAAAGAGAGGTGGGAAAATTGCTTTCTCAGTGAAGCCCCATTTGGCAATTTAGTGATGGTGAGGGACTTTCACAATGCACCAGCTACACTGGAGAGGCTGGTGGGGAAGGTATGGCCACGCCAACAGGAGGCCTTGGATGGCCTCAGCCTTTCAAGAGGTCTCTTGTGCTTTGGGCTATTTATGGGTGCACGCCGAGACCTTTGAACAAGAAGTGGTAGGCACAGTTACACATGGCTGGTGATAAGTTCAAGGCTGGCAGTCTGTAACTGGTCCCAAAGGAAAGGGAGGTGTTCCAAAAGCAGGTAACTTCTGCCTGCTGTGCAAAGTGGTGATGGGGAATTTCCACTGAAAAAAGCCAAACTGGAGCTGGCAGGAGGTGCAGGTCCATAGGACTCTGCTCCTGTTACAGAAGGTTTGTTTGTAGATGTGCTAGCATTGCAAAACCTCGCATGGGCACAGTGACAGAGGGAGAGCGTTTCAGTGGCCAGCACTGAGACTGAGCAGTTTCAACCCATGCAGTTCTTGCCAGTGGTTAAATTTATTGATGATTTCTGTCAGTATTTGCACAGGAGGAACACTGCAGTAAGGATAGGGATGAATAGCTCGCTCGTGGCCCTAGGAGTCCCAAAAAAAGCCATTTTTCCCAAGGAAAATGGCAATTTTGCAACTGCACAATTGACTCTGGGTACAAGTGGAGTAGGGGTGATGCCTTGTCTGGGCTCTTCTTCAGGGCTCAGTGCAGCAACATCATGGATGCAAAAGAGGAGAGTTGCTTCTTCAAGGGGATGAATGAAGAGAGGGGAGATGCTTGTTTCCTCTCAAACAACTTGTAGATGTGCAAAGACTTCGAGTTCACCCAGGAGAACCAAAGAAGGGCCATGCCACATAGGGAGTGTGGGCTCTTGAATGAGTTCACACCAGAAGGTTCAGCACAGAAGGGAACACAGTAGGATACAGCTGAAAACTCAGCTGTCCTGGAATGAGGTGTACATTTGAAGCATTATGAAATCTATCTATGGAGTACATGGTGAAAAAATATGGAATTAAAGGTGAATTGTGGCATAAAAGTTACAGTGCATGAGGACAACCTGTGGAGCACATTGTTAGATGATGTGTGGAGCAGGAAGTCCTGAGATTATTATTTTAAAACTGGCAAATGTTTTAAACCACACCGTGTTCCTGTACATTTCCAACAAGCCTTAGCTGAACTGAGGGAAAAATCCTGTCTTGGTTAAGAATGAGGAAGGACATAGAAAATGCGTGCAGGAGATGAATGCCCCTGTTGCAAAAAAGAGTCCCACAGAAAGACAGAGACACACCATGAAACAGCATCTGACAGACTCGTTCCACTGGGCTGCATTGCCTGGTGTCCTTGGGTTTCTGTCTGAAGCAGATGCTGGGAGCTGCAGATTGTTTCCCAAAATGCCCCGGAGCCTGTCTGTTAGGACACTGGTGCCAGATGCCCGAGTGAAAGACATCCTCTCCCTCCAAGTCCTAGGAGGTATGGGAGGATTGCACAAAGCTCAAGGGAGAAACACTGAGTCCAGAACATTTCAGCAGATCTGTGAGGTGGTTGGGATCCCTAAAACATCTCCATGTGACTACAGCCTGAAGGGTTGGTGGGGTGGGTTTGTTTTATTTTGAAGACTCTTCCAGTCAACTGGCTTCCTCCTCAGAGCTGCATCAAGTGGTAACACCCAGAGTGTTCCAGTCCATTTGGAGGCCCCAGGAGTAGCAAAACACTTCCTCACCATTTTGGTGAAAACCTAAGGACTTCTGCATGCCCTTTTATGGACTTTTGGGAGAAGAACAAAGAGTTTTGCATCATGCATAGAAGCACATGTTCTTTTTTTTTTTTATTAAGTGGAAATCTGGGATATTTTACAGCCTTAGAAAAAGCAGAGGGAGAGTCTTAAAAAGGACAGACCTAGACCAACACTGTCAGACTTGCTGTATAAGGGCATATGGTACTGACCTGGATATTTATGGTGGTATACAGAGTACAGGGGGGTCCCATGCTATCACAAGGCCTGTTAGAAAATGTACTAGGAAAAAAACCCAAAACATATTGGGAAAACAAAACTCCAGGCTTTCGCTTTTCCTCTGCTTTTCCTTCACTGCAAATGTAGTTGTAGAAAGCCAAGGCTGGAGAAGCTGAAGCACAAATCCCCTTCTTGCCCCCCAGCTCCAAAGGGGCAGAGGTCTGGAGGCAGGCTGCAAGCACACTGAATGCACCCCGAGATGCTCTGGGGGTGGCTCTGGAAGGGAATCAAGGAGCAGAAAGCTACAAGAAAGGGGAGTACAAATGTTTTGGATTAGTGATAGGAAAATACCTTGCTGGAGCATACTGTGTAATTATGGGCAAGTAAGAATGTGTCATTCATCGCTGCTTAAATTATTTCCCCTCCTTCTCTGTGTGGTGGGTTTATTAGAGCCTTGTCATTTTGAACTCTCTCAGGATAAAGGAGGTGGCTGAGAGGTCAAGTGTGGGAGGGAGGCTGTGACCTCCTAACTCCAAGGGTGCAGGACAGGCAGGACAGTCTCCCTCCTCTATGAAACAGAAACCACCCCATTCCAGACACTTGGCTGCAGACAGGTAAGTGCTGAGAAGATGGGAGAGACAGCGGAGAAAAAACCCGGTGTGTGTTTTCGGGTACAGATATCACATGGCTCTGAGCAAAGACCCAGTCTCCTGTTGTGTAACTCCTCCTGGGTTCTGGCATGGAAGGGTTGAGCTTTTCAGCCAGAAGGACAGGAGGAGAAATCAGGGAATCTGTTGGTGCCTGTCTGCTTTGGTCACCACCCCAGATCTACCTGGAGTGTGCAAGGAAGGAGAAGCCCTCTGCTTTGTATAAGCAAAAAGCCAGCACTGGACAGGCAAGCCCAACTATTCCCTGCTGCACAACTGCAGTCCAGCCCCAGAGGGCAAGCAGGACAGTACAGAGCTCAGCACAGACACTCAAGGGAAAGGACAGGCATGTGTGGTGATCACTGAAAACCCATTGTCCCAGAGGGAAGGATAAGACAGCCCTTAGAGCCATCCTAGCCTGCAGGAGGTATCCAGGATACCTCTGGACCTTGCACCAGCTGGGAAATACCCTCTTCACCACTGTGCCTGAACTCCCTGCTCTTTCCAGGGTGGCCTTTGCTCCCAGACCAGATGGCAGGCATGGTCACCTGTGCTGGCAGCACTCCCCAGGATGTGCAGTGCCACAGGGAGCTACCCCGTGCTGCGTGGGGCTCTGCAGCTCGTGCAAATGCTGCTTGCAGGGGTCACTTTCATTCACCCCCTCTGTGTTTCACCAGGCTGCTGCTGCTGGAACATCAGCTCTGCACAGCTCCTGGCTGGATGTGAGCAGTGGCAGTGGCAAGCCTGGCAAGCCTCCCTTCTTCACAGGGATACTCTCCTCCCTTCGGGTGAGCAGGTTTCCAGACAGCTGCCTTTTATGAGAGCAGCTTTCAGGGAGGCTCTCCAAGCCAACCTCGTTTAACTCGTGTCCCAGTCCTGTCCTCTGTGTCCTGCTGGGGAGGCATTGCATGACCCCCTTCATGCTGCCAGCAGCCAGGCTTTCAACGTGGCAAGGGGCAGGGCTGTGTCTGGGCAAATGTTTTCTTTCTGTGGTCAGAAAGCAGGGCTGGGCAGAGGCGCCGTGCCCGAGGCACATCCTGACAATGAGCCCCTGCCCACCCAGGCCATGCTGGGTCCTGGTCTCCCACGTCGATGGCAGGGACAGCGAGGGTGGCAGCGACCTTGGGTCTTCCCCAGGCACAGAGCTTTTCCCTGGGGAGCAGCAGGGACTCTCATTCTCGTGGGGGTTGTCAGAGAAGGAGCCAGGGGTGTGTCACGGGACGGGGATGGGTTTGTGCCACCCACACAGCCCACCTGTGAGAGGCACTGGCACCCATTGCCTCAGTGTTGGTGCCCAGCCCGTGCATCCCAGCAGGATCTCTGGGGACCCCTGCTCTCAGGCAGACATTGCTGTTGTGTAATTCCTCCTCCCCACACCCAGGCACATCCCCCCCCTTCACAGCTGTGAAGGTCCAAGTTGGATCTTCATAAAAACACTTTGCGTCCCAGGACCCAAGAGCCAACCTGCCGTGCCTGCTGGTGGCCTTGGCAAAGAGCAGGGAATTAAATCACCAAACCCAAGGTTGCAGCGTGTTCCCATTAAGGCTCATGAATTTATGTCCAAGTTGGAAAAGGTCTGTGGTTTGGAAAGGTCAGTGTTCTGTTTTATTGCCCTTTATTTCCTTTATTGTCCTGAAGAAGGTGTGAGGAGGAAGCACTCGGTTGGAGGGGCGCAGGACTCATGGAAGTGAGCAGGTGAGGCGTGGCAGCCAAACCAGGCAAAGCAGTGGGTGATGCTCATCTCACCCTCCCTTTCAGAGCAGGATGGGCAGCAGGTCCCCACAGACCTCCCCTGCTGTGAGGAGAAGAAGCCGTGCTGCCACTTCACTGCTTTCTCTGAACTTCACTCTGTGACTTTTCTAAGACAGCCGTGGCCAAAGTTCCGCCCGTGGAGCTCTGCACAGCGCTTTGGGAGGAGGTCTTGCCTGTGGGCTTTGCTGTGTGGCACAAAGCCCTCTTCAAAACCTTCTTTAAAACCCCCAGTGTGTGAAGTTTTGAGTCAGGCAATAAGGTCTCCCTGAAGAGCAAAGGTGTAACTACCTGTACCTGCCCTGTGAGCTCAGCTGGCCAAGCAGGACCACTACCCCATCCCCATTCATCCCTGTCCACGGCAGGGGAGTTTGGAACCAGATCATTTTTAAGGTCCCTTCCAGTCCAGGCTGTTCTATGATTCTCTGATTCCTCAGCCTCACAAACCTAATGGTGAAGAAGACTAAAAAGCTTAGATTTTTTTTTTTTATTATTACTTTCCCATTTTGCAGATTGGCATTGCCGTTCATATTATGCGTTTCATTTTAAACACATTTACTTGGTGTAGCCAGAATCATTTAGAGGATTTTCCTGAGGCATCTGTCCACTGGGGAGCCCTTGGGGGTTTGGCTGTCCCATAGCACTGGCTCTGCAGGAGCAGGACAGGAGCTGAGCACTGGCACCAGCATAATGGAAAGTGCCTGCAGCAGGACAGTATGTCTCTTTTAACCCTCCACCTTCTGCCAGGACAGTCCACCCACTCCCAGAAACATCACCCTCAACAGCTGGTTTTTTAGTCTCCTTGCTGAGGTTGTCCACTGGAAGAGTATCCTCAAAGCACTTGGATGTGTCTCAGCGTGGCAAAGTCCATGCTGGCACTTTGAGATCCCACCAGCACCAGGTGCCAGAATCAGGCAGATTTCAGATCTTCATGCCTGTAGGATTCAGGCCAGATGAGACAAGAAGCAGAGACTTTCTCAGTAGAGGGAGGAAAAAGACCCCCAAATGCTGTGCTGACATCAGTCCCCCTGCTTAGGTCTGGCAGCTGACACACTGGCAACGTGAGAGCTGCTGGCAGTTTCCAGCCTGGTCCTGCGTGCAACACGGTGCCTTAGGGATCTGTAATCAAAGTTCTGATTATTAGTGTAACATTGGTCATAAAGAGGAAATAAAACGAAATAAAATGAAAGTGCAGCTATCAGCTTCCCTTGAGTTTAACTTGATCCATTTTAATTTAAATGGAAAACGCCACAGAACTTATCTGGAGCACTTTAAAGCCCTAGTCAGGCACATATTGCCAATGCCAGATAGTGGCATGTTTCAGCAGCGGCGTGATGGACATAAAGCTCTTTAATACACCAAAGCTCTGTGAGGAAAAGCATTTGGGCCTTCTGGAGGGAGTGCAGAGCCGGGGGCAGGAAGGAATGCACGCTGCCTGCCGCGGCGTTTCCTTGTGTACCTTGGCGTCTTTTTATCTGTCTCTGAAAGTTCTGAGCTGCAGGAATAGAAAAAAAAAAACACATCCACCCCAAAGGTGCTGTGAGGCAACTTGGTGCACGTGAAAGTGTTTCGAAAGCCCTGGGAGCCTTGCCCAGCTGTCACACGGTGACCCCGGGCAGGGAGGGGGTGGACGTGGCCAGCTCCCCATGTCCCGTCATCAAAATGACCAGAGGAGCTTCACTGGAGTGCAACGTGCCTTGAGGGCAAAAGCTCTCGACTCTATGGGCTTCTCCAAGATGGTTTTTATGCCCATAACAGGCTGCAAGTGGAATAAAATTCCCCTTCCCCACCCCGGGGGAAGGTTTTGGAGAGGTTCACAGCATTCCTGCCTCTGGGAATGCCCCCCGCACGTGGAGCTGGTGCCCAGCGGACACGGAGCATCCCTGCATCCTCCTGCCGTGCCCCTGGGAAGGGGAACCTCCTCCAGCTCCCAACAGCACAGTGGAGCTCCCACTCCACGTGGAGAGTGCTGGGGATGGTGTGGAGAGCTCTGCTCCCACAGCCTGGCATCCACATCAAAGGCAGGTGCGTGGCTTTATTTCCCACTCGAGGCAGCTGCAGGACGGCACTTCTTCCCTCTGGAGGGGGAAGCTCATGCATGGGGCAGGAAGCCATCGTGGAACAGCCAACTCAGGAAGGGGCCAGGGCCAAGATTTTGTTTTTAACCTGTTTCTTGTTTATTTAAGCCTTTGAGGAAGACGACTAAAAGCAGCCACGGACAGAGAGGCGGGCTGTGTCGCAATCGGAGCTGCGCGTGCTGGCTGGTGGAGGCAGCCTGTGTGATGGCACAGACCATCTCTCTGGTCATCTGTCAGCCTCACAGGCACACCAGAAGCTTGCAGAGGAGCCAGGGTGCCCAGAGGAGGTATCCTGGCCACATCCATAGCAAGCCAGCAGCAGCCATCCAATGCTGGCTGCAGGACAACAGTGCTGCCTGCTGGGAACGGGGGGTCAGGGGCTCTGAAGTTGCCTCTGGTGAAGGAGGAGTTTTAAGCAGGGATATTTTGGTCCTGGTCATCTTGTGCAGAACAGCAAAAAGTAACTTGTTCCCCTTTGCAGAGAGGCATCATTCCCAGGTGGGTTTGCCTCTGTGGCTGAAGGAGCCTCTGCTCCCTGCTCGTGCTGCCTCCTGCCCTGAGAACGAGGGCAGGCCAGTGTTCCAGGCTTTCTGTGTCTCTGCACAGCACCAGGAGATGCACCACTGCCACATATTGGATGGTGCAATGTGGGATGGCAGCAGATGTGCCATGGTCGGCCAATATTTGTTGCTGCTCACATTTCCCTCGCATCACTCCTGCTCCCCACCTCGGGCTCTGGGTTTTGCAAAGGACCAATTCATGCTCCATCACGGCAACGCTCACCAGTGACACCAGTGGGGCAGAAATGGGCTGGGGGGGAATGTCTGCCTCCTCTCCCCAGCCTTCACTGCTTCTTCCCCTGGCTGTGATCCCACAGTGTGCTGTTTTGGGTGAGCACTGGTTTGGGAACCCCCAGTTGTTCCCACCGGGTGCTACAGAAGGTCCTGTGTGCGTGGAACTGGGAGATGGACCTGGGACTGGGCTCACTGGGATTGAGTTTGAACCAGAATGTGACTGTAGAGCTGGGAGACAAACACACAGCTTCCTATTGCAGAAAATGGAGGTTAGGTAAAGGCATCCTTCTTTGGTTGTTTTTAAAGGGCAAAGGTTTATTGGCTGTTTCAAGAAGGTAAATAAGATGTAAAAATTGGATTCAGTGAGCGTGTCATCACAGGGAGGGCCTGACTGGGGCCTGGGGTCCAAGTGCAGTGCATGGAATAAAGTGAGAGCATCATGAGTTTGGATCCTCTAACTTTCATCAGTAGGAGCTACCTTCTCCTGTTAATCTTACTTTAAAAGGATCCATAAGGGGCCCCTTGGTTTAACCCGTGTCGGCCTGTGCATTTCAAAGAGCTCTAAGCCAGTGTTAGGATGACTTTCTGAAAAGCCCCATTCCCTTAAGAGAATAGATGGGCATGAAATAATGTATTTGTAATTCTCTTTCCAAGTTTGCTTAAAAAGTAAATGAAGCCATTACAAAAATACAGCTGACCAAAAAAAAAAAAAAAAAACAAACAAAAATACCAGATAAAACAACCAAAACAAAAAAACAAAAACAAACAAAACAAAACAAAAACCAAAACCAAACCAAAACAAAAAAAAACCCCAACAAACCTGCTGTGGCCAGTCATTTCAGGCTAAGCTACTGCAGTTATCATTCTTATCCATATTGTCTTGCAGTTAGTCCTGCTGAGCCCAGCACTCAACTGTCCTGATTTTTCATCATGAATTCTCTTTGTTCCTCTTCAAGTATTACTCCTGATTAAGGTCTGTGATTTGAGAAACTTAATGTCGGATTTGAAAGTGACAGCTGATTTTTCTTTTAGCAAGTTTGTTTTGTATGGATAAGCTTTTACATTGCATTGACATACTTCTGACTCCTTTTTACTTCTCAGTTTCCTTTGTAGATACTCTCCTTAATGTCTCTGAAAAGACTGCTCAGCCTGTGCAGTCAGAGAGGGGAACAGACTCTCTTGCAGGTGTTACTGTGCAGGGGCAGGGGGGGAGATGTGAAATGGAAGTAGGCACCAGGAATGCAAATTCCCGCTGCAATTTGGGTCACATGTCCAGCAGGAATTATAATTCCTCACATGCTTTCTCACACAGCAGGAGCAGAGGGAGAGCTGCCTCGCACTGGGCTCCCAGCTCATCTGCTCTGCTGCCTTCTCCCTCAAGGTGCCCACTTGCCAAGTCCTGTAAACCCAGAGCAAGAAATGCAAGAATTAACGATCCTAACTTGCTTATAGGAAAATATTTTCCTAACCCTAGGCATACATGACTTGGCATGTCCCCTGGAGAGCTCTGGTTTATATCCCCTCTGCTTGATTATCGCAAATGAGGTAACCCTGGAGATGTCCCCAACCTTTATGTGTGTTTTTTTTCAGACCTGCTGAGCTCTGTTTCTCAGCAATCTCCTGCACTGCTGAACACATCCTCAGTCCTCCTGCCATCCTCTGCTTGCTTTTGAAATCAAATCAAGCCTTCCCATTCCCTTTTCCCACAAAAGCCTGGGTTTTCTTGCACCAGCCTCCCTGCTTTGCTCTCCGCTCTCTGTGTCAGTCAGTACTGCCTTTATAAACATTCCCTTCCACCCCATGATCCACCTTTGCACAAGGGCTTTCCTATCATCTTGAGCAGGGACTTTTTTGGCCCTTGAGGCACAAAACTGCCTTCCCTCCTGGGCATTCTTCTCCCATTCTTTCCTGGTCGTCACCAGGACTGCAGACGAGGTATGGATTATTTTGAGGTCTGGGCACAGGCAGTCACACTGTAGATACAACCGTGCTGAAATCAGGAGCTGTCTCTGCCAAGTTACTAACAAGATTTGCTCTGTTACCCTGATCCAGGCCAAGACCTACAGCAGGGACATCAACCAGGGTCTGGCAGCTCCTTCCTGCAACTTCTATTTCACCCTGGCAAGGCCAGATCTCCCCCCCTCACTTTTTCTGTGCCACAGGAGCCATCGACCTGCCCATGCCAGGACTGCTAACACAGCTGCATGAGGCACCAGAGACCTCATTTTGCAGTAGGAAAATGTATCAGGATAATCCCTAACTGTGATCCACAGTGCTGGCAGCAGTCAGTGTGATCTGAGCTGTACTGGCTGATAGAATAGGGGTAAAAAGAGTAGGAGAGGGATTTTAGGAGCAATTACAGCTATCAGAAAGAAAAAAAAAAAACGTTTAATCTAGCACAGACATGGTATTCACAGAGCACATGAAGGGCAATGGGAGTGAGGGTTCAGGTGGCAGCATCTTCCCTTTGGAAGTGCCTGTGAGAGCACTTCAAGTGTCCCCAGTTCAACTTTGGGCTGTGTCTGCCCAAGGAGGAGAACTCTGGGCCCTGGACATCATGTAAAGGTAGCAGGGAGCTGCCAGAAGACACCACTGCTGCTGCAGAGGAGACCCTTTTGTTACCCATTTAAGCTGCTTAGGGGTGTGTGAGGCTGTTTTTCCTTTCACCTTGTATTTTGAGCTCAAGGTTTGATGCTCTGGGAGCAGTGGATGTCCAAGGGCAGAGCTCCCCATGGCTGTGCCCACGTAAAGTGGCCTGTGCAGGCAGGAGGTGGATGACAGTCAGATACCACTGACATCATTTCAAGGCTGGGTGAACACGCTGCAGCTGGAAAAACACTCCAAAATGGCATTTATACACCTTGGACAGTCCACTGTGCCATAGGCAGTGCTAGTAGGGATCTTTGCTTCCCAAGTTATTCAAGACATCCCATTAGACAACAAACTAAAGCTTTGCCAAACATTTTGAGGTGATTTTTTCCATGCTGTATGACATCTTTGAGGGAAAGATCCAGCCAAATGGGCTCGGCCAACCCCTGGCACCGAGCACGAGGCAAGGGCATAAGAAGCTGTTTCACACCACATGAAGTGCTGCTGGTGACCTTTTCACTGAGTGGCTCAACCTGGCTTTGGAGCAAGGGGTTGAAATTTGGCAAGAGGGCCTGATGTCGTGCCAAGGGTTTGCCATGGGTCTTTCCATCACCTCCCACCACGAGGCACCTCCCTGCTCCTGCCAGTCCCTGTGCTGTCTGAGGTGTCTCACCTGGTGGCCCTGGGTTTCACAGCCCTGCCACTGAGCTGTGGGGCTGTCAACTTGGTGTGAGACCACGGGATTTCTGTCTTTCTGGGACTCGAAAAACTACATCCAGGAAGCTGTGTTAGAACTCCTTGCAGCTGCCCAGTGAAATACTGAAGGGTTTAGAAGGGCTGGGATTGAACTAAGCTGTGCACATCCAATTCGCTTTCCAAAGCAGATTTAAAAGATGTATCTGTTGCTACTTTCTTCCTCCCATGCAGCTGACCTTCCCATCTGAAGTTTCCTGTGGTTTTAGTTACAGTGCACCGATAACCCCCAACCTTTTGCTGCTTTTTTTTTCAACATACCTTGAACTGGAAGCGTTTGAAACTGGTTGAGAGCTCCCGAATGTCACTGTTGCTGTGTGTCCTAAAAACAATACTCTTCTTGGTCTCTCGTGCAGCAGTGACAAGGCAGAGACGTTTAGGACAGAAACCAACCATTTGCCACCAGCCCAACAGCTTCTATTTGAATGCCTGTGGGCTCACCCTGATGTGGTGCAGCTCTGTGAGGCCCTGAATCACAGCATGGCCAGTGGGTTTTCAGCCACAGGAACAGACCCCATCATAATTGTTTGTCTCTCTTTTCTGGTTGTTGCCTTTGCCAGCACCTTTGTCAACTCATGTTTACAGCAATGTGCTACATGAGCAGGCAACTGAAGTTTAAATTTCCCTCAGTGTAGTGTTTCCAATATACAGCTATCAATTCCTCTACAGGCAGAGGAATTAAAGGCATGAATGACCTTATCATAAAGGCACTAGGGTTTAGGAGGCAGGAGGACAACTCCTAGCTCTGCCACAGCCCACCCAAACGACCTCAGGCGGGCCCTGACCCAGCTCACTGGGCATATTTAGGAGTGCACATCCCATTGGCATTGCCTGGAAGCAAGCACCTGGTGTATCTGCTGGGTCTGCTACACTGAGGGTCCTCAGGAGAGCCCAAGCTGACAGAATTCAGCTGCTCTGTGCCTCAGTTCCTCACTTGAAAACGGAAATACAAGCAGCTCTTGGTCTTTGGAGGGCCACCTGAATGATCTCCCCTTGATGTCCTGCATCACAGCCTCACAGAGGCAGAGGGAAGGTGCTCCTGTGCCCCGTTCTGCCCCAGCTCCTCCCTGACCATCCCCATCTGCAGGTGTTCCAAACACTGCAGCTCCTTCAGCTAATCCACAGATCTCACGATGGGTGTGGCTTTGCTCTGAGTGCCCTGTCACTCTGTGGCTGTCCTAGCACAAGGTTCCTCCATCACCTCCTCCTCCATCCCTGGTGCCCTGTGGGGCTGTGGACACTGAGACCTCCTTCTCTGCTCTTCTCACACTCTGTGACTTTCCAAAGGAAGAGAAAGGGCCTGGAAAGGATGCAGAGCCTTCCTGGGGGGGGCAAGTCCACGACTGTAGAATGAGCTTTTTATTAATTAAAATCCATTCGCACACACTGAGAAAGCCCATGGATGCAGTGAGCTGGGAGAAGTTAGGCTGGGATAGACGAGGGCCCTGCTTTAACACAGGTCCTAAGGAGCAGATAATAAGAATTAATATTAAGAAACACAGAGAATCTCTGGCAGGAGGGCGAGACACAACAGGACAGTTGCAACCACATCTTTGACCCCACTGTGCTCGTTAGAAGACTGTGCTTCCAGTCTTGTTCTGTTAACACAGTTTCCCTTTGATTTAAAGCACAATCCCTTGGGTCTCACAGTTATAACCCACGGATTCCCAAGGGATTTGTGTGCAGGTGAGGAGCTTAACTGGCTGAGGTGTAGCAAATTCTGTGGGTAATACTACTGCAGAGTGAGAAGCACTGGCAGGTAATTAAAATGCTACGCTTTAAAATAAGTTTTGCTAATTACTAATCTTTAGCAGCATTATTTTAACTACAATTTCCATGTTCCACGGGGATTTGAACTCTGTTAATTTCCCACTGACTCTCTTGGCACCGTTCAGCATATCAAAATGACCATGAAATTAAAAAACCTTTGCCATTTTACTTCTCTAGGAATTAATGCTACGAGTAACAGGGAAAAGTTTTGCTGCAGGAAAAAAATAGGACTGAATTCAGTCCTTTTCCTCTTTTTCCCCCCCGAAAAGGTGATTTTTTTATAGAGCTGACTGGCCCAGAGGAGCACAGAAGGTGCTCTGGGCACAGGTTGTGTTAGCTCTGCCACGAGGACGATGCACTGGGCCACATTTCCCTTTACAAAGTGCACAGTGGTCCCATAAGGCTGGGCAGCAAGCTAAGTGCTAATTAACATTCTCTTGGCCTCCAAATGAGTCAGTGTCTGTGAAAATTAGTGGTGTGGTCTTCTAACTCCCACCCTGGGCGCTGGCCACTGGATTGCAGCTACTGCCCCTGTGCAATGTCAGACAGCAAACCAACACCAGAATGAGTGCTGGACTTCAAGTGTGTTGCTCCCAGACTCCTGCTCTGCTCAAGAAAACTGCTCTGCTTGCCCCTGTAAGACTGAAATGTCCTTTAAAATGCTGAAAAAGAGAGGGGGGATGTGAGACTGCTCTTTGGAATAAGGCAGAGGGCATTTGCAGCATCCTCACATCGCCACAGCAATCCAAACACAAATAACATCACCCTGTGAATTTGCAAGAAAAATGGCTCAGTTATTTAGCAATGAAATCTCCAAATCAGCCTCTGACAGTCACTCTGAAAAACGACGTAAACATTCAACACGAGAACAATCAAAAATACATCAGTTGTTGTTTCTTTTTAACTGAAAGGGAAGACTCACATCCTTTCACTGAACACATCTCCACAGATCAATGTCAGCTCTTATTCATTTGCCACTTCTAACTATTTGCATTTATTCCTGTTCCTTGGATCTCAGTCAGCTTGCCACCGTGATAGCTTTGTTCTACATGCTCTGATTAAACTGCATTCTGGGTCTTTTTCTGGAGCAGAGGACATCCCCTTCTCTGCATCCTCTGCTGGCCCTGCACAGCCCTCCCTGGCAGCCTCCCTCTCCCTCCCTCTTTGGAACAAGTGGGTATCCAGAGGAGTTATCCCCCTGTCCCCACCACTGGACTGTTTGTGGACCCTGTGTGCATCATGGAGCACATTGTGTAGCCTTTCCTTGCCTTTTGCAGCCACGGAGCTGCATCAGTCCTGGCAGGATTTGTTCCCAGCAAGGATTTGTTCTATGTTTGCTTCCCCCACTCGTAAACTGAGCATCATAATATACTTGCCTAGATCAAAGGGGGTAAGGGGAGAATTAAATAATTAATGTATGTAAAGCACTTTGAAAGATGAAAGATGCTATATAAGTACAAAGTATTGACTACAGAAAAATAATAATAATAAAAACAATAAAAGAAATCCAAACCCAAACTCGTTACTGATAAGTCTCCAGTTTATTCTGTAAGAAATGTGTGAAATCAAAATAATTGACGCTAACAAATTAGGATTTAGATTATGCCAAACCCCAACACAGCTAGTCAGGGGTCTGACAGCCTTGCCTTCTCCTGTGGCTGAGTTAGGGCATCTGCATGAGCAAGAAGGCACCAAAAGCGTGCCCACAGCAGGGATTTGGAAGGGAAGGCACTTCCTGCATCACCGAATCGTCTCAAGCAACCATGTCGATAGGTGCAACTCAAAAGCTGATACTGCAGTGCCTTACAACAAGCTGTTTCTTGCTGTTCCCCAGTCTCACTGCCCCCGTGGTTAGAAACCTTCCTCTGGTCTCCAGGCTAAATGCACTCATGGCCATTTGTATCCATCTGTCCTCCTGCCAACATTGTTTTAAGTTTAACACAAGATATTTATAGACCAATCGTGTCCTCTCTAACCTTTAATGTTGTTGGGCTGACCCAGGCAATCCCTCCCAGTTTCCTGTGTTTATGTAGGGTCTCCAGGCCTCTCCAAGCACCCTACCACCACTCAGTTCTGCCTGCTCCTGCCGCAGTTCATCTTTCTCTAATAGAGATGAATAAAGCTGTCTGCAGCCTCCTCGCAGGGTCCACCACTACTTGGTCTCCACCACTAATACTTTCCAGGCCAGTGTGGGAATTACTTGAGACAGCATTGCCCACGTTCACCTTTCCCCATGGCCACGCTGTGCTGCCACGTCATAGCAACTCAGACCAGCCACCGCGCCTGAGACTTTTTTATTTTCCCAGAGAAACTCCGACACTTCAGCCTTACGTGCCAAACCTGACGTTTGGCACGACTGAATTTCATCCCATTCCCATTGTTCCCACCCTCAAGGTCACACGGTTCTTCCTGCTTGATAGGCTGGGACCTCTGGTGTATTGACAAGCACTCGCATGCCTGTGTCATCAGGAAATTTCCCCATGCACTCCTCCCTCTTTTGTGTGACAGACTAACTCAAAGCAGCCCTCGGACAAACCACTAGCAGCCACCTTCCAGATTCAGTTTCATCACATCTTGCTCTCCTCTCCCACCCTGCTATGTGTCCCCTACCTTGCAGAGATGGGCGAAGTTCTTCCAGGGGGAGAGATGATGCAAGTCCGTAGGGCTTGCTGGACCCAACCAGAGCTTCAAAAGCGGCTGTGTTCCCGTGGGGACATTGCAAAAGAGACTCAGATGGGTTGCGAAGGACTGGCATTTCATAACAATGCTAAGCCAAGAAAATGGAATAACTCAGGGTGACTTGGGATGGGAGGGAACGCTCTTCAACATCTGGTGGAGCACATGCAGGAAATCTGGCAGTGCAGAAAGCCCTGTGTCCTCAAGAACCCTTCTGCATTAAAACAGGAACCATGTTGGCATTGCTGACCAGAGGGAAACGGAGTCCACGGAGAGGTGGAGTGCAGAGACGTGGGGTTAGGGAGCTCTTTCTTTTCTTTATATGCACCAGAGATGGGCAGACATTAAGTCCCAAATCTGTCATAACGTAGCTCTAGCCTGAGCCTGAGGCCTCTGTTTTGCCTCAGATAAAGACCAGGCAGTGTTGGTCATTTATGGAGGTGATTTATAGATGGTTTACATCAATGCAGCAGTGCAGGAAGGAAAGGGATGCTGATTCCTGGGAGTAACCCCCTCTTTGTGAGGCAGAAGATTACTGTCCAGCATCTACTCAACCCTGTAGCTGCTCAGACAAGCTCAGGAGGAGACTGGAAGAAATGAACCACAGAATACTCAGGTCTCCTGTCTCCAGGAGAGACCATGGGATTCATCTTTGAACCAGCCAAGAGGTGGAGGCAAATCTTGGCCACACTGACGTCAGTGACCAACTTCAACTGGGCTGAAGAGGTTGGCTCCAGCACTCAGATGGTTCAGGGCTCCAAAGACAACTCAGAAAAGCCACCACTTACGGTGGACCCTGGTGGGTGGAAAGACACCACTGATTGCTTTCAAAAGATTGACTGCTCCTCAGAAAATTCCTGCTGGTCCTTTCAGAGGCCCCAAGTGTGTATTTCAGGCAACTGCAGGGTCTGTGAGTACATCAGACCTTGAAGCACGTCTGGAGCAGTGAATAACACCGTGAGACTGCCCAGGTGCCAGCCTGAGACCTCGAGCCAGCCGCAGACACAAAGCCCCGAGTGTCTGCAAATGCCAGAAAGTCCAAGAAGTGAGATACATATGCATATGTTCCACAGAGTTTGCCCTGGATCTTTGCAGAAAGCACCTTATTAGCTCTGCTGGTAGCTCAGAAGCAGTTTATTTCGTGTCCCTCCTGAGAACCAACCCTTTCTAGTTTCATTGCAAAGCATTGACTTGCCTGGGACGAGCTGAGCACATTTGGCACCTGCTGCTGTGATGGAGAGTTCCTTTGCTCCTGTACCCACTGATCCCTCCATCCTGGCTGTGAGTCCCACCTCTGCAGTCAGAACTTGGTTTTTCAGAGCTGAGCAAAGCCAGAGCTTAGATTTTAAACATCACCTTCCCACCTCGTAGGATTTCCTGCAGTCTGCCCATCTTGCCTCCTTCTGTGGGCTTCTAGCTCTGTGTTTGGGGGTGTGGGAAAGAAGTGCAGGGCTGAAGAGTGAGAGCCATGCCTTCCTTCTCTTTTTGATCCCACCCTAACCCTCTGCAGAGACAGTCAGCATCCCAAAGCCCTTAGCTGGGCTTCTCCTCTGCTTGCTTACCCCCCATGGGATGCCAGTAAAGGTGAGGGCGCTGCCTGCTGGGGTGGGTGAGAGGCAGGTGCACTTTCTCTGAGATAAAATGGAGATCAACAGCCCGTGAGGGTGATGCTGCTGCCAGAATTCTTGGATATGGCCCCAGCAAGGCTTCCCTCCATGGCATGGGTCCCCACACTGGGAGAAAAACCCCAGAGGGGGCAGATGGGTTTTGTTCTGGAGATATGTTTGGTGGAGATATGTAATTGGGCCACATTGACTGATGAGCCAGAGCCACGGGCAGCACCCCTTGACAAGGCAGCATGTGCTATTGGGACCCTATATTGTCCTCATATTTTTTAATAGACATATCTATTCCTTAGATAGGAAATATTTCCCTTAGATAGGAAAATGTTGGCAGTGGTGAGACCGGTGCCTTCAAATGAAAACAATCTGTGATGTGGAACCAGTAAAACAACCATTAATGAGACTGATCTGTATTGGGGTGTAAGTGATGGACGTGACTGCAGCAGTGCTGCTGCAGAGGCTTCTTTCTTCTCATACTCCTTCATTACACCCCTCTCATTAATGCAAAGCCAGAGCAGGAGCCCTTGCCCTTCCCTCTGCTGCCCACAGTGCCTGTGTCCTGCTGGAAAGCCCCAGACAGGTTTCCTGGCTCTTCTGCATATTGAGACAGCATTTTGAGCCCTGCCTGTGCCTGTGTGTGTGCTTGTGGGTGAGCACACACACAGAACACACCAAATTGTTGTCCTCGGCAGGAACAAGGCTGAGAGGATTTGCTCTCTTCAACCAGGCAGTAAATAACTCCTGGGGGAAGGTCTCACTGCCACGGTGTCAGAATAACCTGTTTTGATGGACAACATCCTCTTCAAATAAACTTTGTAGAAAGAGGACCAGCTTTGGGGAGGGCACAGGGTGTTTCTGCACTGGTTGCCCCTCCTTTTTAGACTCCTTAGCTCTGCTCAGGATGCTGCAGAGGACTCTGGGCTGGTGTAAAATGCTCAGCAGAACATGGTGATGCACAGCAAGCCACAGGAGGCAGCTTTGCTTTTGTGTAGTGTGGGAGGTTCTCACTTCTTTCTTTGCCATCCCAAATTCCAAGGTCTGTCAGCTGTAGCACATAAGGATCTGTACTCAGGGGAATGACATGAAGCAGTGTCAGGGGAGGGTTAGGCTGGATATTAAGGAAAGGGTTCTTCCCCTACTTGGACAGAGGAACAGGCTCCCCAGGGCATGGTCACAACACCAAGGCTGACAGAGCTCCAGGAGTGTTTGGATGATGCTCTCAGGCCTGTGGTGGGACTCTTGGGGCTGTCCTGTGCAGGGTCAGGAGCTGGACCTGATGATCCCTTCCAACTCAGGATTCTCTGACTCCATGACCCTCTGCAGGCCTCATGCAGAAACATGATAAAATATGACTTCCATCCCAGAGAACCTGCTGTAAGAGTAGAAGACAAGGCAGAAACAGTCGGAGCATTATAGACAGCTTCATTATTGTTAAATTTTATATAGGAGACCCCCATAAATTCCTGGGCCACTCTCTGGACTCGGGGAATCACAGCTGGAGGCACAAGACATTTAAGGGAGCTGTAGCAAAACCAAAGATTTAGGAATTTAAACTGGTGCAGCACAGTAATTTTGGAGGCTGAAAACCACAATTTATTCACTATGTGAAAGAGGACCTGTTTTCTTTTATATGCACAAATCCACTTCATGGTCAGATGTGATGGAGGGAGCAAAGGGGTTTTTTTAAACATGCAACTTCCAAGTGTGGAGTAACCTGACATAAAACTCCTGTTCTCCATCTTTCCACATCTGTCACCTCATCCAGCTAAAATGAAGTGCTTCATACCTCGATCTTATCCCTAGTAATGCTAACATGGAATACACACAAAGAACACTGTGGGTTGGATGGATCCCCTGGAGGTCATCCGGCCCAACCCAACGCTCACAGCAGAGCCTACAGACACACAAAACATTGTGACCTGGCCTCAAGAGAGACTGACAAAAAACAAGCCTCACCTCCAGGCAACCTGACCTTTGAAAATGGCCGTGGCAGAAGCTGACCTGGATTGCATGTGTTGGACCTATCTCTGATGGGCCTCATCTTTTGTGCAACCACATTTTGAGGAGTTAAGTGTTGTTATTATCCCTTGTCAGTGGGCGTGAGTTTTTGGAAACCACAGCCTGACTTCAAACCTCTGCCTTCAGGGAGAACCTTTCCTTGTTTACAGTAATGGGGAACTCCCTGTCACTGGTCACCCCATCTTTGTGCTGAGCTTTGGCTCCCTGAAGGTGCTCTGTGCATGGGGAAAAAGAAGTGAAGATGAGGCAGGGTCTCAGCTTCTCCACAGCCCAGACCGACTGGGTGCGTGGTGACCCTGCAGCACATCTGGCTCCCTCCTGACTCCAGCTGTCACACTGGGGGTGGCATCTCTGAGGGGTTCCCTGGATCAGCAGCCCCTTGTGGAGATGTGCAAGTCTGACATCGGGTCAAGAAAGGAGAAGGCACTTCTGAGGTGTGAGGCAGAAATAAGGTCTGGGTAGAACTTTCCAGAAGGGGGTGGGACTGGGGTGGAGTTAGGGTAGAGCATGGGAGGAGCATGCAAAACAAGGGCTTGGAATAACCATAGAGGGAATATACTGTAATGCAGTAAAACCCAACTGATCACAGGGTAGGATTCGAGGCCATGAGGGAAGAAGGAGTTTTCCAGCAACTACAATAGAACATATAGGGAATTATATAATTAACAAAACCCAAAACACAAAGTCCATCACAGTGAAAAACAGTCCTCTCCTCTTCACACACTTGTCTCTCCATCGTGAAGGTTCATTGTCAGATGTTGTCTCTCCAACCTTGGTAGCTCCTTCTTGCTACAGAGATGTTCCCGGGGCAAAGGGAGCTGAATATCCCACAGTCCTTGGGCAATGTGGAGAGTCCTGTCCAAGCCTTTGTTCCTTGATAATTCTGCCTCTCTGGCTTTGTGTGGTGCAACCCCACAACTGGCACTTGGCCGGGCTGCTGATGCTTCGGAGGAACATCCGTGTGAATGCCATCACGCTAAGTCTGCTTCATTCCCAGGGCAACAGATGGCACAGGGGTGGGGAAAATCCAAGGTTTCTGGAGCCCCACACAGCGCTGTGTGTCCTCAGCCACTGGAGAAGCAGTAGGAAAGGCTGTGTCATGGAGAAGCTCAGCCCAGCCCTTGCCTCTTCCACGCCTGACGCTGTGTGTGCTGGTTGACTCCTCATTGTCACCCCGTCACTTGCTGCCTCTCAGCAAGGGAGGGGACAAGAGGAGGCAGTGTTTTCCATTGGGATGGTATCTGGCCATGGAAAAGCTGTGCAGGATGACTCATTCTGTGCAAAGGACACGAAACTGCCAGTGAGTGCCACATGAGAGATGGGAATCAAAAGGCATCCGCATCTGGGAAGGGTATTCAAGCATGTGCTTAATTTAAGAACATACTTAATCAGGGCCTTAGGGCATAAAAGGGTAATGATTATTCTTGTGTTACTGGGAAAATCCAAGTGACATCCAGAAGATGTATTACTCGAGAAATTCAGTGTTACTTCCGTGCCCTTGTTTATTCTTTCAAATTCTAAAAAAGTAATTCTTTTAATTTGTCGTTGCTCGCCAGTGCTGCGAGTTCCTTCACAGCTGTTTTACACTCAGTTGTTAATGCCAAGCGGAATCAGCAAATACAGTTTGGTTCAGATAATAATTGTGGAAGATCAATCCTACACCCACCTCTTTTCTCCATGCCCATTAAACTTTGCAGCACGTAGGACAGGCATGTTTGACTTTGCAAGGAAAGTTAGCCATAGGACACACTGTTTAGTCATTCAATATCAGCAACATCCCTGTCCCATTTTTTTTCAATGTATTTGGCCTCTAATAATTGTGTATTGCTGCACAGATTAGAAATGTCATATATGATTTTAAGCATGCAGGGAGCTCAGGACAGGCATGACCAGGGCAGATGGCAATTAAAGGAAGCTTTGGTTTCCTTAGAAAAACCACAGGGCATGGCTACTCCAGACCCCAACAGCTGTGAGAAGGCAAACTCTGGTCTGCATTGATCATGTTTCATACCCAGACCTTTCCTCACTGCACAGAAGGTGTCCCCTGAACTGACCTAGACATCCCTAAGGACTCTGGACACCAGCCATACAACTGGAATTTTTGAAGGGGCTGCAGGGAGCTGCTGGATTTCCCACCTATGCCCTGTGGGAGATATTCAGCTGGCTGCCCATGGAGCACGGCCTCCTTTTTGAGACACTTGCTGTGCAGAAAGGTATTTAGGCACCTGTTTTAAGAGAGATTCTTGGGCCAAGAGATAAACAAGGGCTCTTACTGGCTGTAAGGTGCTTGTTCATTTTATTAACTTTGGGTTAAATCCTCTTCATCCTCCTCAGGCAATTACCCCTCCTGAAAGCAGTGTGACTGTCGGCATGAATAAAGCAGTTGGATTTTGCCCCTTTTAGAAGAGAGCAATCATAAATGTAGCTGCCAGCACAAACCCAGGTGCTAAACCAGGGATTTTCCTGGGGGAAAACCACAGTCAAGATCTGTGGGATAGAGCTAGGGAAATGAATGGGCACAAAGAAAAAGAAAATTTAACTTCATTTAAATCTAATGCTTATGATTCAGGTAGGTGTTCAACTGAGCATCAGCAAAACATGTTCTTAGCTTTGCCACTGCTTCCTTGTCTGGTGATGATGATGCTCGTGGTTCCTTGCTGATGATCCCTGAACACCACATTCCTCTCAAAGCTGTGGTTAAATGTAATTGCATGTGGCTTTGAGAGACAAGATAGGCCAGTGAGTGTAAGATACTAAAAGAATATTTTTAAAAGGTGGATGACAGTGACAAAATGTTTTGTTGAGAAACTGTGAAAACACGGTAGACTAAGCAACATGACTAGGGAAGAAGGGTTTTTTTTCAATTTCTTTTTTTCACCTCTGGTTTCTTTTCCTCTTCCTTTTTTTGAACAACCTGTCTTAATCTTGCTCCATGGATGTAGCACGAGAGTTATGTGTGCAGAAATCTTCTGACACCACCTTGTTGCTAGTTTTCTTTCATCCGTTTGGTATTTTAAATAACCAAAGAGGATATTGCTTAACCCATAAAACAAAGTGACATCATCATTTATTAATAGAGAAGACACAGATCATTGCTGCTAAATGCCATGAAGAGCTGGAAATGGAGTAGTTTCTCAGAAGGCACTGCCAGTGTGTCAGAGGAAAGGTTTCCTCAGCATGTGCAAGATCCCCTCTGAGTACTTCAACATTTTGGTTAATCCCAGCTGCACCACTCAAAGGCAGCTTTGGTGGTGGTTTCCCCAACCTCTGATGTTTCTTCCCACCTGCCCCACTCCTCCCAGAGCTTTCCTCCTGTCATCTGCTTCTATGGGAAGGAAAGGAAAAACCCCAAACAGCCAAATGGTGAGGACAAGAGCTGACTGGGCCGCTTATGGTGCCCACACTGGTGTGGGTGGAGCAGCAGCAGGAGCCCAGGTTTCCTCACAGCATCCCTGTGACCGCGGGGACACGGAGCTGCAGGCACAGAGCAGGAGTTCCAGGGCTGTGCTGGCCCCGGAGCTGTTCCTGGCTCCGAGGAGGGCAATGCCTCAGGCTGCACACACCCGGCCCCGGGCCAACAAAGCATTTAAGCACCTGTTTGCCCCTAAGCTTGTGAGTAATTCCTGCGGTGTGAGCGAAGCACGGGCACCACAGCAGCCCCTGCTTCCCACGGGGTTCCCTTGTGTGGACTGCCGGCACAGCCACCACCCACCTCGTCTTGCTCCCTCCTACTCACAGAGCGAGAATTCAATGCCTAACCCTGCAGCAGATCCCAGTCCTGCTGGCACCTCCATGGGGGAGCCTCCAGAGAGCCCCACCGGTGTCCAAGAGGCTCTGCTGGGGCTTCCAGTGCTGGATTCAGGTGCAGAACAATTTTTGAGTATTTCAGGAAAAAAAACACCACCACTTCTTCAGGTCACGGAATCACAGGATGAGCTGGAAGGGACCCACAAGGATCATGGAGTCCAACTCCTGATCCTGCACAGGACCATCCCCAGGAGTCACCCCCTGTGCCCCAGAGCATCATCCAAACCCTCCTGGAGCTCTGGCAGCCTCGGGGCTGTGCTCACTGCCCTGGGGAGCCTGGGCAGTGCCCGACCACCTTCTGGGGGAAGAAACTTTTTCTAATATCCAACCTAACCCTCCCCTGACACTTCAGGGGCCATTCCCTCGTGTTCTGTCACTGGTCACCACAAAGAACAGTTCTGTTGGTTTGCTGTCCCCAAACACCATCATGAACCAACACGTGGAAGAAGTGCAGTGACCACACGTCCACAACAAGACATCCCTCTCCCTTTTAGCTAACACAAACCATCTGACCCTGGTATGGATAACTTGCAGCCCTGGAAACACACCCAGAGGACGTTCAGCTCCATGCTCGGCCACCACCTGCACAGAAACACCAGTCCTCACGGCCGCTCCCTGCCTGCCTCACCACAAAACACGCCTCCGAAAAGTGCTTTCCGTCGCGACTTTTGCGAAGAGACAGGATTCCTTTTGGCCCCGCAGGACATTCCTTTGAATTTGTATCGGCGCTGTCTTCACCCATTCCATCCTCCCAGCCGGCTCCCCGACGGAGAAGGTGCACCTCTTTGCTCTGACTCAGAGGGTGCCTGCAGCGTGCACGGAGCAGCGTGGGCTCCCCCCGATCCGCTCATCCTGCCAATAATCCCCCCGGGATCCAGGGCGTGATGAGCTCCTACCTACCTGCTCCCTGCACAGCCATTTGCTCGCTCCCGGCTCCCAGGCGAGACACATTTTTTTCCCCCCCTGTTCCATCAGCTGGCAGGGCGGAATTTCTGCCTGCTGTTTTGCCCGGCCAGCCCCTCCACGAGCACACACACGCACACAAACACCCACAGGGACACACAAACACCCCCGCAGAGACACACGCAGGTGTGTGTGTGCTCACACCTGTACAGCCCGAGCAGCGCACATGCCCGTCCCTGTGCGCGCAGCCAGCCCGGCGCCCCGCACGTCGGCAGTGCGCTACCCCCTTCGGATCCCCCTCTTCCCTGGGCTATATGTGGCATTTCGAAGCTCTGACAAATCTGCTCCAAATGTTTTCCATATTTGTTCAGCCTCCTTGATTCAAATACCGGGAACGACTCGGCAGGCGTAAAGCGAAGCTTTGGGGGGCAAAAAAAAAACCCCCAATCATCCCTCCCCGCCCCATCGGCGCGCACACGCACACACACACACACACACACACACGTGAGATCCTGAACTTCATCCGCATGGGAAAGCGAGAGAAGAAAGCCCAGCAAGGCACGTTCCCGAACAACCAGAGCCAGACAGAGAAGGCACCCGAAGGGAACAAAAGCACCGACCCGGAGCCCGGGATGAAGAAGAAGAAGAAGCAGAAGAAAGCCAAGGGGGATCCCAAAAGTGGCCAGGAGGAGGAATCCCACACTTGTGGCTGCCGTTTCCCGCTGCTGTTGGCTTTGGTGCAGTTGGCATTAGGCACCTCTGTGACAGTGCTGGGCTTCCTTATGGCAGGCATCAGCTCTTCTCTGCTAGTCAGAGACACTCCATATTGGGCTGGGATCATTGTAAGCATAAAGTCTGTTTCTCCATAAAGTGCCTTTGCCAGCATTAATGCAAGCTGCATGACGCTCCACTTTCGACTAACCGACTGCATGCACAACACCATTTGAGTTATGCTAACTATAAATGTTCCCGGGATTCAATGCCTGGGTGTACTTTCCCGAGGAAACCGCTCCTGCAGAATAACACAGTCTTTCGTATCCTTCCCTGCAACACCCAACAGACCTGAAATAAAATACAGGGTTGCTGTTCATTAGATTGTACGTATCAGCTTTGTGCTTTGCAGTGAACTCCTGCCTGGTGATGCTGGGGGGAAAAAAAAAATCTTAATTACTTACGCTGCTTTCCCTCTTTCCCCACCAAACCATAACCCCCAGGGTTTGGGAGGGAGAGCATAACTCTGCAACTCGCAACTTTGAGCTGGGGCAAGGAGAGAAATGGCTGTCTCTTGAGCTTCCTCGCTGTGCTGGGCTGGAGAACTGCCGGGATTTAACCCCCTCCCTGCCTGCTGCTGCTCCTGCTGTTGAATCCTCCCCCACGGGCGGGACAGAGTGAATCCAGCTGGGGAGGGGGTGGGTGGTGCCGTACGTGGTGTGACCCTGCTGGCTGTGTGTGCCCGGGGACATGTGGGTTTTGCCTGTGGAGAGACGCGGCCGTGGGTGATGATGATGATGATGAGCCTGGGATGTACCGTGGATGTGATTTAATATGCAGGGCTTCTTTTTATTTTTATTTTTTTTCCCTAAGCAGCAGGCTTCAGGAAAATATGTCCTGGAAATACATCCAGATGTGTTAGCACCGTTCTGGGTGTTGTTAGACTGTAAGAATTCCCAGCAAATAAATTCCTGTTTAGGCACTTAAAATTCCTCAAAGCGCTGCACGGCTGTGGGAGCATCTCCTGTGGATGTAATTCCTTGCTAGCTGGGGATTACCTGATCACCTGAACTGGTTGGGGTTTGCTGTGTTAATCCTGCTGGGTGACCCTTCAGGGAGTGGAAGGAGCATGGCCTGAGCTCTCTAAGGAATATCTCCTCTTATGCTCATCTTGCTCTTCATATTTCTCTTCTGATTGAAGCGATGCTTTGTGGGGTGAGAGGCTGTCCCTGCTCTCTCCAGGGGTTTTCATGGTTACAAACCAGGGGGGATACAGATGATAAAACAGCAGTATGTGACATGCTCACTCCTCTTGTTTATTTTGGGGATCCTGGAGGTCAGATTATTTCAGGAAGCACTAGTAGTATCCCAGTTTTGAAAGGGCTTTTTCCACTAGAAAAAGCTGGGGAAAGAGTGAGCTGGACTGCAGTAGGGATATGAGAAAAGCCACAGAAGCAGTCCCTGGTCCATGTGAATGTCACCCGTGCCCAAGCAGCATCAGAGACAACCACACATGCCTAATCTCCCCCGAGGAAGCCTGAAAACCCATCAGAGTCACTGCTTTGTGAAAACAGAGCTCTAACTCCTCTCGGTCTTGGCAGCAGCTGCCAGCAGGAGAGGTATTTCGATGCCCACACAAGGCAAAGCTCCGTTGCTTTCTGAGTCCCCCCAGAAAATGAGGCAGAACTTGCCGTGCACGTGGCTGAGCTAATCCCCAGCCCGAAGCAGAGCCTGGCTCTGGGCAGGGTGGTAGTCGTGTGGGATGCTCAGGATAACCCCTGGGGGAACCCACCCCCTGGGACTTGTGCTGCTTGGGGGGGCTTCCTTTGCTTCATGTTTTGGGGGGCCCGTGGGGAAGGGTGACTGCACCTACGCTTTGAGTCACATGGTGACTCTCACCTTGGGGACTCTGGTGTGATGTTGAGTCACCAGCACATTCAAGCGTGGTTTGATCCTTCTCTGGCTCAAAATGGCTTTTGGTGCCCCACTGTTCACCCTCAGGGGAATGACAGGGACGACCTGCTCCTGCACCCTCAGCCCCGAGCACAAGGGAAAGAGAGGGGTCAAAGGGAAACCTGGTGCTGGAGAGGAGGAGGATGAGGCAAGAGAGCCTGTGTGGAGCACTAGCTGTGGTTGATACACCATGGGAGGAGTGCAAAGCACATCTCCCTGGGGCAAAAGGCAGGAGGCACAACATGGTGCTGCATTTACTTTGCTCCTGTGCTGTGATGTCTCTGTGGAGGCACTTGGGATGTTGGGTGAAGATGGCCAGGAGATGCTGAGCTGGAGTTTCTGGGTGTGTGGGTCACAGGGTGCTGCTGGCGAGCTGTGGTGGGGCATGTGATGAGGACTGGCCTCTGGAGAACTGGGGGAAACTGGTCCATGAAGGAGGACCCTTGGCTAGGACCTCTGTGTGGTTGGATGTCCTCTGGGCTGGCTCTTGGGCTGCAGGGAGAACATACAGGTAGGGGTGGATGACCATGTGCTGCTCGAGATCAAACCTCGTGGCAGAAAGTGGCTTTCCCAAAACTCATCTATTCACACAGAAATGAGCAACAGAGCAGAACGATGTGGTGTAAAATACCAGAGCATATTTGTTTTAGTAGCATCCCACTCAAGTGCTCTTTTTAAAGGACTTGATTAGTATTCAGAATCAAGAACTTAAAAAAGTCTATTATGGAGACCTTTTTAGCAACATTAGAGATAATGGGTGAAGCTCATTCCTAGTGTTACTCCTTTGGAATTACACCAGGGCGGGATTTGACCCCGTGTCTGTTAATGCAGGATGACAGAAAAATGAAGGAAAATTGCTAATGTGCTAAATAGATCCTCATTGATTGAAAGCTAATTTTTTTCTTCTTCTTTATTAGTGGCAAAATTGTGACACTATTCCTCACTGAAAATCAAGTGCTTTAGTGCATTACCATGAATGAAAAGGAACTTTACTTAGCTAAGCAGCCAGAGTAAAATGCTACTGAGGAAAACCAGGCCAGGCAGTCTGAATTAAACGGATTCAAAATCTGACAGCCTCGGTTGGTGAGGATAGCTCAGGCCAGGGGTTGGATTCACCATCCTGTGGAATACATGTGGCCAGTGATCAGGGAGTCCAGGAGGGCTCCACCATCATAGGGCTCCCCTCCCCGAGGCTCTCGGGCATCTCCTGAGCTCCTGCAGGAGGAAAGGATGCAGCTGGCATTGCATCAGAAGCATTTCACCCGTAGCTTAGCCCAGAACCTGTGGGGCATTAGTCAGAACCCAGAGGCAAGGTTTATGGACAGAAACCACAGAGCCTACATGATTTCCCACTTCTGCTTCAGCAGCCTGTTCCCTGTGAAACCCCTCTGCCCCACGGCCAGGGACAGGCAAATCAGTGCAATTAAAAACAGCGAGGGGGGCATTTTTTTCCCATACCTGTAGCCGTTTACAATGGAGGTGCACAAGTTCTGATCCCAAAACTGAAGGCTGGACCATCCTGGCAGTCTCTTCCTTCTTGCTCTACTGCAGGAGCTTGGACAAACTCTTCACAAGCCTACCCATGAATGCAGGGCTTAATTTATTTCCCCCCTGTTTCTTGCCCCTGACTTGCTGCACAGCTTTGGGCAAGTTACCCTTGCTAAGACTTTGTTATTCCCCCTGCAAAGTGGGGTTAATAGTGGCCATCCCTCACCCCTTGCTTTGAGATCCTGGGATGGAAAGTGTTGCAGAAACAGTGGATATTAATGGTATCCTTCTCGTTCTTTTTCATTAGCTTGTGCCCTTTTGACACCCAGAAGAAGGAACGATGTGTTTCTCCTTGAAAAATCTGCTCTTAGATTATTTCCATGTGATCAAAAGCGGAGGGTATCAGAGTTTTCATGGGCAAGCTTCCCTTCAGCCCTTTTTTGTGGACTCAGGCACTTAAGAAAGTTACAGAATTGTTCATCAGAAATGATTATCCAGGGTGTTTAGTCCTTCTGCCAGAACGTTATTTTAACCATATATATATGTATATATATATATATAGAGAGATATGTATAGATGTTCATAAAATTGGGGCTTTAAAAAACCATAAAAAAAAATCTATTTCTTAGTGTAGCTCAGAGTAGCAACTGTGGCTCCAGCTGTCACTGATTTTATTGCAAAAAAGGGTCTCAAAAGATCTGCTCTGGGCTGAGCCCCCAGTCCAGGAGCTTCTCCCTGCTCTGGCCCTTCTCCATCTCCCCACACACTTCCCCAGGCAAGAGAGGCCCTAAACTTTACTCCAGGCTTGTTGTATTTTGGCATCAGCATTCAAGCATTGGCTTCTCTGCCTTGGTGGAGTAAGGCTGATAGGGGGCTTTGTGCTACAAAAGGGAGGCAGACTTTTAATTAAAGGAACAATTTAATCAATCTTCATTTACCTGGAGTCAGACATGTTTATGTCTCTGTAAGATATTGTAATTTTTTTGACAAATCCTCAGAAAGTCTTGAGGCAAAACCTTCACCAAAGGAGACAAATTCTTTCCTTTGAGAATGTGACAGACAAGGATTGGTGAGGTGAAGATCCTGTGATGGCTGGAAAATCCAGTTGTGAGAGACAGTTTGCAGGAGACAAGGGGAGAGAGAGAGAGAGAGAAAGAGAGAGAGAGAGAGAGAATGAGTGCATTGGTGGGAATGGTGCAAGACATTTGAACTTTGAAATGGTAGAAGATGGCAACAGGGAGAAACCAGGGGCTGGGATTTTCAGCCTGAATGCAGATACAATGATGTGTGTAAATATGAAGCTTTGAGAATGTAGCTGTGAGACAGATGCTGAAAGGATGGAGCCTTGTATACAGGTACCTGGGGGGGGGGGGGGGAGAAAGGAAAAANNTGGGAGTGAGTAAAGGATAATAGCATGCTATAGAATGATATAAGTTAGAAATTGGGGGAAAATATGTCCTGATAATTAGCTGAGGTTGGTTAGACCTGTGCTCCTCTTGGGCAGAAGGGATTTGCTGTGCCTGTCAATAATAGGGAAGCGTCCCCACATAGAGGGAGAGGCAACTGATCCCTTTCCATATTGATATGGGCGATGACTGACTATTTAAGCCACCCTGAAATGTGTTCTCTTTTAAAGCCTGAAAGTAGAGAGACACTTTCTTGTTAGCCCTGGCCCCTTGCTGGGTTTTTTTGTTGTTGCTTTTGACACCTTTTCCTGCAGCAATTGTGGAGGTGGCTTTCAGTCAGGCTTAACTTCCTATACAGCCTTGCTGGGTTTTTAACTTTTACTTGCTATTAGGGAAACCGATTTTTAATAAAAGGTGACACTTAAAACCTGGTGCCATCAAAGCAGGTAGTGGAAATTACACTCATTCATGCATCCATTTTTTACACAGGCTAGTTTCAATTAGCCATGGGTAAACTTCAAAAGGTTTGAGGGAGGACTGCCTTGAAGAAGAGCCTGCAAGTTTAGGTATTTAATTGAACCTTCTCCAGAGCACATGAAACTCAGGATGGTATTCAGTGAGGGAAGCTGCCCAAAATATGCAGTGGTGAACTTCCCAGTGGTTGTTTAGAGCTGTATTCTTCAGAGCCCTGTGCCTTTAAATCTCACCATCTTCTGAGAGGAACTCTGCACTGATTAACTCAAGCCCATATTTTTGTTTTGATCAGGCACAGACTGGGAAAAAAAATGTTGAAATGTTCTGAAAGAATGGCTTGAGAAGGCAGCTGCATACCTGAGGTCTGTGTGATATCTGGCCAAGGGCTTGTCTAGTCCTGGATACCTCTGTGGTTTAGCCCCTGCCCTAGCTGCAGACTCAGGGGGAAGGAGGGTGGAAATCACAATTCCTGGCTGGACTACATAATCCAGCAATGTGCAAAATGTGCAGCAAGCCCAAGTAAAATGTGGGAGGGGGGAGCCAAGAAGTTTTCCTCAGCCTGGACAGCCTCTTGACTACAGAGACGATGGCTTTCCATAACTTCATGGCCATGGACACTCCTCACAACGCAACTGGTGTTCAAGTGGCACTCTCGGCCAATGCTGCACTTCCCAGGCTGGAAATCACTGCTGGCTCTGGGAACTCTTAATTTTATTTTACTTTTTTGCTCCCTCAGGCGTTTGTTCACCCAGGGCTGCATTTCTGATTTAGCAGCAGTAATGGACTGGAGCTGCACCTCCTGGCTGTGTAGCCATCGTAGCCTTTGCTGTGGGAATTAAATCTTGCCTTAGCACAAGCGATGAGCCATTTTCACAGCTGAGCAACTGACCCAAACAGCAAAGATCATTATGGAAAAATATTATTTCATTTGATTAGGAACGTTCTTGCAGGGCTTTGACGACTTTACAGGGTTTAAAGGCAAGGGGTGCATCTGCCACAGTGTGTTACTGCATGGCTGGAAGTAGAGACATCATTATTTTATTCTGTAGGTGGGGCAGGGATGGACAGTTATTGTGGATTTTATGGCTGTTAAGAGAATGATTTCCTAGATGACGACGGCCTTTGCCTGCAACCACAATATACACGTTTTTCATTATTATCACAGCTATTATTTCTGGAAGTAATTTATATGCAACTAGACTGCCCTTAAATTTAACAAGAAGCCTATAAGGGGGGAAAAAAGCCCCATTAAGGCACAATACCTCCATGTGGCAGACCGGCTTCTTTTACATGTGGTAGCGAGACCCAGGCTGACCTGAGGCTGATCAAAGCTGGCAGTAAAAGCTGCCTGCAGCACCCACTTACATCTCAGTTTCCTCACAGCTTCCTCAAACCTCATAAAGCCACTGAATTTCAGTGCTGCTGTCTGCAGTGGCCTGTGCAGGTGTCTGGCACCAGAGGTGATGCAGGTTTATCATCACAAAGCCAGGAGTGACATGTTCTTTCTTGCATCAAAGTCTGTGTCCAGTGGGAGTGTAAGATTCAGTGGATAACCTGGCTTTTCCCAGGGTGTAGATGGGAACTAAGCCTTGCCACATCTGATAAAGTGGGTGAGCCATCAAGCCCGGAATCACCTCTGAGGGTGAGCCAGGGACTCCAGAGGCAGCTACAAGAGGTCATTCTTTACCCTTATCCCTACAGAAAGATCCACGGGGTCTCAAAGTGAGCAGCTCTAACTTGTCCATAATGGATTTTTTTCCTAGTTCTGGTAATAGCATTTTCTGCCCTGCAGTTTGAGTTTACATTCTTATTAAATAGGAAGAGTCTCCCTGGGGGTCTCAGAGATGTCGTGTGGCTTTGCACTGTGTTATTTGTCCTCCAGTGGGTTTGCTTTCTGTCCCTGAAGGTTGTTGCAGGAGTTCTTGCTGACAAACCACTATACAAAGAGCAGATGAGCTATGCTGTGTCTTTGTGAGTGTTTGCAGCACCTGTCTTGTGGTGTGGCTTAGACCCAGGATGCTCCTTTGAAGCAGGTTTTGTCTCCTTCCTTCGTTTCTTGGTGGATGTTTCCAACTGTCCTGCTCTCCCAGCCCCGCGTGCCAAAATTTTCAAGATGCTCTGGGTAGGAGGCACTTTGCTGCAGAAAAACCACCCATTCCACATTTTGGGCTGAAACTGCAGCAGCAACAAAAGGAAAGGCAGTTTCACAAGGGTGCAAGGGAGAGAGGGAGACAGATTAGAGCAATCTGTGGTTTTGAAATCTGTCGGAATAGAAGCAAACCACATTAATATGTCACCGTGTAGAGATAAGGAACGCAGACCACAGAGGAAATCTGTGCCCTACATGTTCTTATTTCCCCCCATTCCATGCACTCGCCAGCCGTCTTCACCCCTGCCACGTGGTGTCCTTGTGCTGCTCACACACCTCGTGCTCAGTCCTTGCAGAAGCAGATGGGAGTGAGTGACAGGGTCGGTGCAAGGATTCCCCCAGGAAAACCCACCTGGACTCCGTCCCAAAATCTGGTCCCCTTCCTGATGAAATCGATGCAGCTCTCATGACAACACGCTCTTGTCCTCGTTGGGGTGGGAGCAACGTGGAAGGTTTCTAACCCTGTTTGGATTCTGGACTGAAAATCAGTAATTCTTAAGCCACTTTTGAGCCCTGAGGTATTCCTGCCCCACGGCAGGAACATCTACTGCTGTCTGCAAAAAAGGAGAAACAGTATTAAACATTTTGTACAGCATAAGCTTTCGAGTTTTTTCAGCCAGCACTAGTAAATAGCCTTTTTCCCTGGGTTGTGAGCTGGGGGATTTCACAGGGTATGCCTTAAGCAAAATTAAATCTCTACCTTTCCTAAATACTTCTGTATCACATTTGGGTCTTTTTCTAGACAGAGCTCTCCTAAAATTAAATTCTTTCCTTGGATAACCTTTCCCGTCACTACTCGTTCAGCAAAGGGTGTGTTAGTCCATATGGGAATTCTGAAACAGGATCTTGAAATAAACCTGAGCGAAATTTGCTCAGCATAGAAATGCAGATTTCTAGATAACAGTTTGCCAGGGCTGGTCTAATTAACTGCAGTCCTGCAGGTCTCACAGAATCTATTTTATTTGTGTAACAAATGCACATCGATTGGTGGCGAGCATGTGCTAAAACAAGTTCAATTGCATTTTATGTTGTGTGCTTAGTCAATAAGGCATAGGAAATGTGTGCTTCACACTGGGATATTGCAGTGGCTATTGAAGCGCTAGGACGCGGCATTACCTAATGCTACTTAGCAATCAGCATCAACTGCATCCCTAACGTGCCTGCAGCTGTTTCAGTCACTTAGCGGGTCCTAAAAAATATTTGCCATGAGGATTTTTATAGTTATTCTGTTGCACTTCGCAGGTATAATTCAAAACGGATCTATTAATAATGTATAAAATAGAAGCATAAAGCTGTTTCCTATATAAACGCTCCATACTTCGGTTTCCTCCAAGGAGTGAATTTACCTTTAAAGGACCGAAATGTAAAACATATGTGAGTCATAATTCTCAGCAACACTATTTTTTACCATCACTTAGAAAAACGCACATCTATGGTTTAAAAAAAAAAAAAAAGTTCCTATATTGTAACAAAAGAAACACTTAAGCCTTCTGAAATATCCTGGCCAAGACTTGCCAGAATCCTGACCCAGTGTAATCTTTTATAAATACCTCTCTACAAAAGTGCCCTGAGTGTATTCTTTAAATCCCAGAGGAACTTTGGAAAGCACGTGCAGGAATGGAAATCCTTTCACACGACAGCCTTTTGTACGGGAAGCTTTCTGAAGAGGGAGGTCTGAGCCTGCCACTCTGAGAGCTGGAGGGGGTTTGGCAGGAGTTGCACGAGGCAGGGAGATAATTCCACCCCTGGTACCCGACTCTGCCCTCTGCAATAAGAGCAGCTCTGTTGGCTTTGTGTGGTTTAAGGGGAATGGGAGTGGGAGAGGGACCAGTCCCATGATGTCTCACGGGAGGAACCTGGAGGCAAATCTGGCTCTCGGTCCAGGCGAGTGTAAATGCCCACTAGTGTAGCTGAAGCAAAGCAAATTTGATTTATTGCTCATAACAAGATCCTTCAGCATCAGGTCCTGAAAATCCTTGGCTCCAGCTGTGACGTGAGAAGCCCCTTTGATTTCTCATGCACTTGGGGGATGTGACATTAAGAGAGTGTGTTTAAGCGTTATTTATTTTAGCTCTTGCTGCAGGTTCTTTCCTTCAGCCACTGCTGCCACTGGGGGAGTTTATCATTTGGATATTACTAGAGATATGATCTCCTTAAGATTTAAGTGTTATGGGCATGTTAATTGAATTAAAAGATTAATATGCAGTGCAAAGGACCAAGGACATAGGCAATTAATCCTGAGATATAAAACACGGTTGAGTCAGATAGAACCACTACAGGGCAGAAAAGAAAAAACTCAGCACTGAAGGACCTTTGACAAGAAAGGTTGTTTTTCCCCCTTGACAACCCTGTCAGCCACAGCTGTCAACAACAAAAAGAAAGAAACAAATAAATTGGAGGCAATGTGGAAGTCACAGGACCAGAATATAAATACACATGACATGGAAAGGAGTAAATAATACTGATGCTTTCTTTAGAAATGTTCTCGGGCAATACTTCCTATTCATGTCCTACTGAAATGACATGAAATAAAACTTTATGGGGGAAAGTGTTATTAATCACCCAGGTTCTTGAGGGAATGGCTCTCTGTTACTCTTCCTTTGCAGGGCTGCTGTCTTGGGCCTTCCATCAGCAATCCAGACACAAAAAGTTTGGTATTTTGTACATCAGATCATAAAAGAGATGTGTTTAGCCGTGGCTGTCTACGAGGACAGCTCTGCAGTTTTGCCTGCAGGTCAAGCAGTCCCCTGTGGAGCTGAAAATCTGGGTGTGAGCAGCACAGGCAGGGAGCAGGTGGGGATGGGGCTGTGACAGAACCCTGCAGTCCTACCCCTACAAAGGGTGTGCCCCAAGAGGGCAGATCCCACTGCTCTGAGAAAGCAGAAAGCCTCAAATTAATGTCTTCCAAACTCCAAAAAGAAAAAGAAGGGGGAAAAAAAAAAAAAAAAAAAAAGATAGAATCTTGCTGTAGTCACTGAGAATTTAGTAGCATTTATAACCAAACACCCAGCATCACAGAATAACAGGATGTGCTGAGTCGGAAGGGACCCACAAGGATCATCCAGCCCAACCCTTATCCCTGCACAGGACCATCCCCAGGAGTCACCCCCTGTGCCCCAGAGCATCATCTAAACACTCCTGGAGCTCTGGCAGCCTCGGGGCTGTGCCCACTGCCCTGGGGAGCCTGTTCACCCTTTGGGGGAAGAACCTTCTTCTAATACCTGGCCTAAACTTGACACAACTTCAGGCCACTTGACTGGAGTGCTTAGCATAGTTGGGGTTCTCCAGTGTTTTTGGTTAAAAAAACCAAATCATAATAAACAAATCCTCAGAGCAGGATCTTCCCTCCTTACCTGGCTGGAAAATGCCTACCCATGAGCATCTGCTCCTGCAAATAAATCCAGAATTAATAATAAAGACAGCTAAATGAATAATAAAGTGCATAAATACTTTTCCATTACTGTTAACCTTCAACAATTACTGCCACAGGGTTAAAACACAGTTTCAGATTGAAGGGGAGGCAGATGTCTTGTAAGTAAGGTGTCCACTCTAGGAGAGGGTGAAAGCCTTTGCTAAAAACTGTGCTGCCTCTTATGCAGCAGCATCTTTGGTTAGTGATTTGCAACTTGCACTGGGGACATAAAACCCCTGCCAGCACCCAGGTGCTCTTTGGGCTTGCAAGCATCAACTTCATAAGCCTTTTGCTCTTTTTCTGATAGTTGTGTGGACAAAAACTCCACACACACCCTGGAGGCTCTTGCTGGGCTGTGCCTTTGCTGAACTTTGCTTCCACGCTGCTCCTTGGGTTATGGCTCTGCTACACAGAAAGGTGTTTTGCTTTGAAAACAAACAAACAAACAATGTATTTTTGTGTTTTGTACCTTTCTTTTCTAACTTTGACTCATTTTACATCCCTCCCCTTGCAGGTCTGTCTGGTGTCCTTAGTGGGATTTGTTATGCTTTGCATTTCGTACCAACCCGATGAGAAGACATGTGTGCAGTTCACAGTAAAGGTACCTTGACTTTTTTGGAACATTTTTTTGCTTCTTATGTCATCAAATATAATCAGAACAGTTGGTGCAGGGGATATTTTTAAGACCACAGGAAACGAAGTGAGAATGCACCTGAAATGCAAGAATAGTTTTCTGTTACTTTCCAGGCAGCCAAGGAAGAAACTGTTGCCTATGAAGGGGAAACTCTAATAACAAACATTTCAAATCACAACAAGATCCCATCTTATTTGCCATGTTTTAGGACTTTCAAAGAGATCTGGATAGACAAAGCTGGAATACTTTGGGAAGTGTTCAGTGAAAGATTGAGAGTTCAAGTAGATTAAATAGAGGTAGCGGGCAGAGGAAAAAGTGGAGTGGCATAAAATGTGTCCACTTCAAGCAAGTTGTACTTTTTTAATGGGAAAGTATTAGGAAAGCATTAGGACATGTGTTCTCCCACAAAGCAAATTCCCATCTGAGAACAGCAAGAGAGGTGCAGAAACTATGCACCACACCCCACCTTTGCCTCCAAATCTGCTTGTCTGGCGCCGGTAAACGACTAGAAGAGCAGGGCTGAGAATGCTTGTTTTTAACACCATTTCCCCCTTATTATTGTAATTTTCGGGGCTCTTAACGATTCGCAGACACATAATAACTGAGAAAAATACGGAGGCAAGCATTTAACTGAGAAAGTGATCATTAACTGAAAAAGGCAGAAGGAAACAAAACGCAAGGAGCAGCTTTTGGAATCTTGGCATCCCTTAGCAATTAGACCCCGGCGCGTCTCGTGTGGCTTTCTCAAGCTTCTCCCATCCTTCCAGAAGGAAAGGCAGAAGAAGAACAATTGTTTCTGCCCTCTGCCTGCCTTTCCATTCTCACCCCGTCACCTCCACAGCCCCAAGCTCAGTGTTCCGGCTGCCCCGGGAGCTGCTGGGCTGGGCGGGGGTGGCCACGCCAGGCTTTTTACTGCCTGCCCTGCAGCATTTAATTGAAGTTGGCATCCAGGCAGGAAGGGAGTCATCCCTCCTGTCGGGAACGGCGTGTTGGGCTGGATGTCTCTGCCACCCTTAGCAGCACCACCCACCCCGACAGTGTGGAATGTGAGCCATCGCTCCCTCCTAAGAAAAAATGTTTGAATTGCTCCCCAGGTGATGTAAAAATGGGTCATTCCTCACCACCTGGCAGAATTAGAGCTAAAATCTCCCTTGAAAGACTTCTGGTTCTGTCAATAACCCCCCATCCAGCACCCTCCTCCCCAGAATCCTCCTTCCCAGCATTTCCTATTGCAGCATTGCCACAGAGCTCCATCACTGCCAGGCTGGTCACCTCTCCTGTCCCATGTCCCCTCTGGGAGCTGTTACCCCACGGTGCCTCTCAGGACAAATGATTTCTGGCTGCAGGGCATGTACATATTTTAACAAAGTAGGAGCTATCTGTCTCTACCAGGGTTTTGATCACACATCTCCAGTATCACTTTTCAGATCTCCAAATGTGAGTCAAAGGTGGTCTCTGAATTTAGAAATGAACATCAGCTCTTCCTCCACAAGGCTGGGGATGCAAGATTGCACTCATGAGACAAAGCAAATTGTTCAATGGTTTGTTCTCTCCCCCTTGGGGGCCTGATGCTTCATCCAGCACCACGTTCAGCCCTATCTGCTCTGATTGTCCTTCTGAGGACTTGTTGCCCAGCCCAGGTCTGTGGGTTCCCACCAGGGATGCACAGGGCTCCAAGCATCCTCCTCCAAGGAAATCTTGGCTGGGCTTCCCTGGTGGGCAGCAAGCCCCCCGAGATCCCTTGGATAGCCCAAGGATCACTTGGGAACAGGACCACACATACTGGCCTGGGGATTTTAGTCAACCCTTCCCCATCCCCGGTGACCCTGTGGCCACTGGGAGTGACTCCCTTGGGATGGGGAACAGGAGGAGAGCTATGCAGTCCTCTGTGCCTTCCTCCCTCTTGGCAGCTGCTTCTTTCATTTCACACTTGCATGAGCCCTGGATCCTGTCAGAGAAGGAGGTGTGAGAATTCCTTTCGGCAGAAGTCCCTTCCTGAGACTGCTGTGGGTACCCACAGCACCCCCTGAGAAAGGGAGACCACCCAAAAGCAGGGTGGATTTGCCCTTCAGGGGGGACAACAACCAGTCCCAGGCTCACACAGGAAAATCTTGAGACATCCTGTGAACTCCCTGGGCTATGTGCTAACATCTGACTGTGGTCCTCATCGTGACATGTCCCACAGTAGCGTGACACCCTCTCCTCCTGCCCACCCAGCCCCAGCAGCCCACGCCATGACACACCACGGTTCCTGTTCCCTGCACGGGCTTGTGCCTCAGCCACCACCCCCTTTGAGAGTGCTCCCCCGATCCACGTCTGCAAACCCTCCTGCCTTCACCTCTGATAACCAGGAGAAGCCTTTTCCACAAGGAACTCAATCCATGAGTTCTTTCTTTTAGCCACGGGGCAAACCCATTGCCAGTAAATATTGCTAAGATGTCTCTTCCCCATATGAGGAACCTGCAGGAGGATGAACTGCCACGCTCTGACCTCACCACACACTGACAGTCTCTGCTTCCCTTTTCTCCTTCTATTTAAGCAGCTATCACAGTGCCCATCTCTCTGAGGCTCTTGAAAACCAGTTTTCCAGTGGCAGGTCCTGGTCCCTGGGCAGAGCCCACCATGCAGCAGTATTGGTGATGCTGAAGTTGCCTCCAGGTCTGGCACGTGATTAATCTGCTGACGGGACCTCAGCACTCACTGTCTTGTGCTCCCTCACAGGCAGTGTTTGCGTTTGCCTCACCTCTGATATTTGGGAATGTGTTCATTTCCAGCAGCTCCCAGAGAGATTCCTCTGCAAACACCTTGTGAGAATAATAAGCTATTTGCCCTGTGTCCCCCACGCATCTCCATTTGCCTCCAAGGATTACTCTAAGAGCTGCCTGTGTGTTTGGATGCTGAGGTTCCCTTCCTTTTAGGAACACAACAGGCAGATTCTTGCTGACTGTACCTGGAGCATGTCTTAGGCCATGGATTTCATGCTGCTGTGTCCTGTCTTCAGAGGGAAGCTGGCAGCTAAATAAAATACCTGCCAAGGGAGAATCAGGCACATCGTTTAGTCTTGGCTCAGTGCCTCATTTATTAGGGAGGCCTGATTCTGTCTCCTGCTGGGCCAAATCCAGGGACTTCCAGCCAGTCCACTGGGAATTCTGCATCACAGAACAACCAACACGTTCGCCCGTTTTCTGCTTTCCCCATCAAACACATTTGCACCATCTTTTTAAATAATGCCATCAGCTTTGAATTACCACATCTTTCTTTGGAGGGAGTCCATCAGTCAGTAGCACTCCATCTTCTGTGAGCCTTACCCGAAGAGGTGCCCTCATTTTCCAGCTTCACCTTTCCCGTGGACCTTTGCCTTGAAAGCTGCAGGGGTAAAGTAATTGCATTTAATAAGAGCCACCCTCATTTTGAAGCTCTCCTTGGTTTAAGGCTGCAGGGGAAGTCATTAAATGGAATAGTAACTAAGTCTTGGAAACTAAGATCTTTCTGTAAGAATTCAGAGATACGAGGAGAAAAATGTCTATAGTGCTTCAGGACCTGCAATAAACCCAAATATTTTTTTTTTTTCAAGCTGGCAACTGAATAGAAGATTGATTCACACTGTAGATATAAGACAAATACACCAGGAGTGTGAATTTTATCAAGACATACATACTTGGAGTTTCAAGGTCATAAAAAAATGCTTTTATATTGATATTTTGCTTGCAGGATTGAGGTTGAGAGAGAGAAGCTGCTGTTTAAAATAACAGATTCCCAACCATGCCATGTGTCTGACAGATAAGACGCCAAGGAAAATAAATGTTTCTGCAGTGCTGAACAGAACCAAACCCGCTATTTTGGCTAAACACAGAATATGATTTTAACATACATTCACACGTACTTTGCATGCAGTGCAGCGACTGCCAGTTCCAGCTGCCAAAGGCAAGGACAGTCCATATATGTGCTGGTACCCAGAGCTCTCAGGTGCATCCCGGAGTGTCAAAGGCACTGAGTTGCTGCCAGTTTCCATGCCTTTGTCGGGGTGGACTCTGCAGAGCTGCCCTTGATGAAAGCCACCCTATTTTTCAGGGTGCCACTGCTGTAAGGAGCAGTGGAGGGGACGAGCAGAGCCTCGTCCTTCTCACACCAGAGCACTGGGAAATGAAAGGCGCTCGCTGCTCTTTCACACCTCTGACAGGCTTTCCCCTCCACGTTCACGGGGCGACTTTCGGAAGGAGGCTGAGCACAGCACGCACTTTGTCGTGGGGGTTGGCATTCCTGTTCCACAGCAGGGCCTGGGAAGCAAGGAGGCTGGCTGGCTTCACAGGGCCACGAGCAGGAGACCAGCCACCTCGCTGCCTGGTTTGCAAGTGGAAGGCAGATTTGTTTGGGCATGCAAACCAGGAGCTGGGAATAACACATGAGCGGAGTTTCAGAAACACCTCCTGCTCAGCACAGCCTGGGATAAGATGTCAGCCCAAGCCCTATGGCTGCTTCAAGGCAACTGTGCTAATTTATCTCAGCTAACGACTATGAGTCTTGCCAGTGCAGGTACAATGGTAGGGAAAGATGTTCCCTCTCTCTAGAGAGAGGGAACAATTGTAGTAGCTGTGTAGGGACACCAATTTCTTGGCGCTCCCACCGGGTCCCAAAATTTTGAGGTAATATTCATATAAAACATGCGAGGCAGAATTATGAGTTCTTGAGATGACCTGCTGCCCTCAGCAGTCTTGCAGCTGTTGAAGCACCCAACCTCCAGACAGCACATTGGGTACATGCATCCCCTGCACGGTCCTTGTGCCTGCATTCCTTGTGTGTCCCTCAACTCCTGCGCACCTGGAAGAAGCTCTTTCATCTTCCTTTTCCCTCCCCTCCCTTTCTTTCAGCTGATGTATTTCCTCCTGAGCGCCCTGGGGCTCGTTGCCTGCGTCTTGGCCGTGGCTTTTGCCTCACACCACTATTTGCAGATGACAAGGTTCACCTGCGACACCGTCCTCGAGTCCTGCCAGTGCAAGCTGGACACTGAAGATCCCCTGGGCAGGACCTTCGTCTACCAGGACGCAGCCGACTGTGGCAGCCTCACCAGCATGCTCAACCTCTACCTGCTTCTGCAGATGGCTCTCAACCTGGTGGCAGCCCTGGTGTGCCTGCTGACCTGCTTCGTGATGTGGAAACACAGATACCAGGTCTTCTACGTGGGCGTGCGGTTCCACCCTCTCGCTGCTGCTGAAGGGCAGAAGCAGCAAGTGTAGGGTGGCAGGGAGTGGAAGATGTCAGCACTTTGCCATCGTAGACACTGGGGATGGAGGGGTGTTTACAAGGTTTCTGACAAGGGAAAGTGTTCCTAAAGTTTTAATGAATATATTTTTCAGTCCTTTTAAGAGCATTTCATACGGCTGCTCTGGCGAAAGGTCTCCTGTGAGGGTATGCAGAGGTCACAAAGTCCTAAAGGTGCAGCTGTACAAATAATCACCAAAGAGGATCTGTAATAGCCATAGATAAAATCATTAGGAACTCATCTGCAGGGCTACAGCCATGGCAAAATAGGGTCCATTTCCCTCCTGCCTTCAGAGAAGCTACATCAATTTCTGCCAGATAAGGAGCTGATCCAAACTGCTTAATTATAGTCGTGCTGATCTTGCTTAGGGAATATATCACATCTTGATGCTCTGGGTATAATCCACACTAACATGATGGGAATTTAGCATTGGCCAAAGTAATAAGAGAGGTCAAGACCTCTTCAAATGCAGGTTGAGACCAACAGCAAAGTGATTATATCAATGGCTGCCATATAAAATACACATAAGACTTTATAGAGTGACTAATTATATAGATTACCTAACCCAGTTACAACAATATGGGTGAGTTGACTAATGGTGATTTGGTGGGCCCTGCTTGAGACCCCAGACAGATTTCTGAAGTTTGGGAGAAGAAATCCCTTTAAGGAACCTTGAGCTGCACTCCTAAATTGGAGGACCCTAAATCACTGATCATGTTGAAAGCTGTTGCTGTAATTGCCAGCTCACAAACCCGGATTTTAGCCAGTTCCACCAATTATCCTCCAGGCACAAAAGACCAAATGCATTTTTGGTGTAACTCCTCTGAAGACAATCAGCCTTACACACCAGCAGTGGAGTTGGGCCAATGGCCCTGAAAGATATATCCCTGCAACAATGAATGTTTTTAAAGTGGGGTGGAGGGAGGGAAGCAAGAAGAGACTGCCAGTCTCCCAAAGACATCACTTATAATGATGAGGGCAAAAGAATAATGATTTCTTAATGAGTACAGAAAAACAGAGCGCTTTCAAACAGTGCTTTTCCACCCTGAAAGTGCAGCTCTATAAGTGCTTTACATCTTATTAGCCTTATACCAAGAGGCTGTATTGGTTTGTCCCTTGAACTGCCATTTCCACTTGCACAGCATGGGCGTCTAATTTAGGAGCAATTCTGAATTGGCAGCGTTTTGCACTGCCTGCTGACACACATCCATGCAAGAGCAAGGCAGCTGGTGCTCACATCCTGCCATGATTAGGGATTTCCCGATCCTGGCCAGAGCAAGGGTGTTTCTGAGGTGGGGCAGAGCAATCACATGCCAGAAAAACTGTGCCATAATCATTAGCGAGGAGGAAGAAAATGAAGATTATAAAAGAAGAAGAAAATGTTCTGTCTCTGCAGCAAAAATAGCCATCAGGAAGTCAAAGACCCAGTCTGGCAAAACCTAGTTGTGTAAGGAGCTCTGATCTTACCCAAAAACTGTCTTCCATAGGGTGATCACACGTCAGCCCAGGGCTAGACCAGCATACTGCCAGGGGCAGAAGATCACCGTGTAGTTAAGCATCCAGTGGCTCACTTGGAGTGCTGTTGGGTGTGTGGGCTCTAGTTTTTGCCATGGAAAATGCTTCTGGAGTAGACACAGCATCACCAAGGTGCTCTCTGCTGGGGGACCTTCAGAAGGTGAAGGTTCTTGAGATCAGCTTCCAAATGGCCTTTTTTAATCCAACTAAAAGTAACAATCACTCATAAGCCTGACTGCAGGGCATGTTTGCAAGGGTGCCTGTTCTCTTGCCTACACACCACCACCCATCTGAAGTCCTCAGCCTGACCCCCAGGCATGCCCAGGGCAAGCAGTGGAGCATGGAGGTGGGTTGATGATGCAAGACTCGTGTGCCAGCATCATCAGGGCCACCGGCACAGGATAATCCAAGAATCAGCCCGTGTACCACGGCTCTGGTGGAACACACTGCAAGCACAGCGCTGGTGGACCTGTGCCAGGACCATCCTCCCGTGTGAGACAGGTGCACAGGGCTGGCTCTCACCTGCTGCCTGTACTCAGGTGTTGGTTTGTCCCCCATCCCTCACACGACTCCAGCCGTGCTCTCTGCGGACGCCTGGGGCAGGGAACACACCCTTGGTGCACCTCCAGCTAAAGACGCGGATGTTTCTCACCACAAAAGAGACAAACAAGGACTGGGAATGGGATCAACAGCTGAGCTCCGGGGCTTCCTCCCACCCTCACCGCTGCTGCGCTGCTCCCCGATGGGCTGGCAAAGCGAGAGGAAGGCTCTGCGGGCAGAGCAGGGCACGCTCCCCACCCTGCCCACCCCGAATGTCCCTGCTGGGCAGAAGATGGCTCGGTCTGCAGCCTGGGCAGACAGCTGACCAGCCCTGGCCCAGTGGTGTTTCCACTGGGCCTTTTGTCCCCTTAATCCTTTGACCTCTGTCTCCCGCACGTTTGCACTCCCTGTCTCTGGATCAGCTCCCAGGTGCTGAGCTCCCAGGGAGGCTGGGCTCGCCCTTCCCGATCTTTGCCTCCTCACCCCGGGGCTTAAATTTGCCAGGGCTGCTCTGGAGCACGGAGGACACCGTGGGGATGATGTCAGAGCCACTGCAGATGCCTTCGGCTTGCCGATGGGGAAGAGGAGGGCGATGTGGACGACAGAGCCAGCTCCACTTGCCAGGCTGTGCACCTCCCTGCCAGCACACCCTCCACTTCCAGCCACCGGGCGTTCGCTGACCAGCACGATGCAACTCAATTAACCCTTTGCTCTGGAAGGAAAGCAATATTCACCATGTATTCTGTTGGAGTTTTATATGCTTAATGAATAAATGTTGATCTAGCAAAGATTAGCGTGTTTGTTTCCTCTTTCTGTATCTCAGGAGCGTAAACAGGAGGGATGGGGGAACAGACACGGAAGCTTTTGGAACAGGTTTCCCCTGGGTATTGTTTTACAACAGGTGTTTCGCTCGGATTAAGTATTTCGGAAAGTACTAATTAAAGGATTTGCACCTACCACAGCATGTCCAGACACCTCCCAGCCTTCTTCCCGAGATCAGAGCCCACACGGACTGCACCAGGGGAAAGACTGGGATTGAAAGGCTTGGAAAGGACAGAGGTGTTGAAGAAGAAAACACTTTTTTTTTTTTTTTTTAAGCCTTGGAAATTTATTTTCTCAGTGAATTCCGCAGAAAGAGGTAAGATTAAACCTCTATGGACACACAGAATTTGTGAAGGGCTTGATGTAATTTACTCTCACAAACCCAGGTGCGATTCTCATTTGCACCCTGGCCACTTTACACTGTTTTCCCAGTGTAAAGGGGTTGTAAAGACGGCATCAATCATTTTTACACCTACTTTATGGTCATTTTACACAGCTAAAAGGGCCCTTTGTGTAAAAGGGAACTCAAGCCCTAGAGAATTTAATGGAGACGAGATCCTTTCTATAGACTGCGCTAGAGCCTCTAATAGGGTCTATTACTGGGATATAACTCTCTGCTGGATTTTATAGCTTGGCTTAAAGATCATCAGTCTCGATTAAATTCAGTTCTGCAAAACTTTTCCGAAGGCCATAACCCCTGGCGTCATGCCTTCTCCTGCACCCCGAGCGCACGCAGGGAGCGATGGTGTTGCACGGATAACTGCTTGGGGTTTTTATTTTTTTCTTTTTTTTTTTTTTGAAAGGAGAAGCAGCAGCCACCGCTCTCCTCTGGCTCTGAGGCGCTTTTGCTGCCGTGCTATGCAAATACCGGAGCAGCAGCAGCGAAAAGGGAACCGAGACGCGGCGCCTCACGTCGAGCCAAAATGTCACATTCTCAGCCCCCGCCAGGGCTTTTCTCCCCTCTCTCCCCTTCCACTGCAAGGGGCAGGCGCTGGTGGGCGAAGGAGAAGCTCCGCCGGGTCCTGGCCCCACTCTGGTCCCACCAGCAACCCACTGGTGCCACCACCACCGCCTTCACGTGATGGCCATCTGTGCGTGGGCACCGCCGGGAGCTTCGCCTGAAAAACAACCCCGCACCCGAGCGCTGAGAACTGCCATCCGCTCGCAGGACTCGGTTTAT
>VXAU01005055.1:313039-342692 GCA_013399695.1 Formicarius rufipectus | reverse complement strand
TTTTTTTTTTTTTCTAGATTTTTTATTTTTTCTTTCCTTTTCCACCCCGATATTTGCCTTAGGTGTGTGTGTGGGGGCCCTTCGAGAGAGAAAGCGCGCTGCTGAGCGTGTGAGAGGAGTCCTCTATATATTTAGAAAGCCAGGATGTCATGCCTCCCCTTGAAATTTTCATAGTCCCCTGCACCCCACCCACCCACACACGTACACAAGCTCGCGTCTGGAAAATGTTTTTCGGTCTTAGCGAAGGGGTGTTGGCTTTAGAGGGGGATTCGAGGGAGGTGCAGAGGAACAACAAGAGCAGCTCCGCGCCGGGCTGGGGCTCGAAGCCTCCTTAAGGCACCGGGTGGCACGGCAGGCACCGGGCGGGGATCGCTCCCGCCGCTGCCCTGTGACATAAATCCCAATAAATCCCGAGGCAGAGGGGCAGGGTGTTCTGAGGCTCGTGGAAAGCCTGTCCTGTGTCACGTCAGGCAGTGCCGGACACTCAGCCGGCTGCACCTTCCCGAGTTCATCGTGCACCGGCTGTAGAACTTGTAGCGCGGGCTCCAAAAAGAGGAATTTTGGGGCTAACCCGTCTCAGGGCTCTGCAGTTCGCCACTCCCCAGAGATTTTTGCCTTCTGCTCCTCTGCTGCCTCCTGTAATCACTGCTCAGTAGCATTTATCCTCTGCTCAGTAGCATTTATCCTCTGCTAAGTTGCCTCTGTTGGTCAAATATTATAAAAAAAAATTATTGCATCTGCAAAGACTAGGGCACATTTTTCTTTTGCTTTTGGTGCCTGGTTTCCGTGCCTTTGTCCAAGCAAACGGTTGTAAGGCTCATCTGGACTTCAGACTTGTCAGGGACGAGCTGGGGATTTTCTTTTTCCTTTTATTTGTTAGGGTTGGACTTGATGGTCATCTCAGAGGTCTCTTCCAACCCAATTGATTTTATGATTCCGTGATTCTTTTTACAGAAGGCACAGGCAATGCCTCTTTAACTTGTTACAGCAATACTCTCCCACCCCACAAAGCCATCCTCACATCAGAGCACAGCCACCGGGGCCAGCTTGCAGTGAAGGCTGCAGAGCGAGGGTGGAGCTGAGCCCCACCAAAGCTCACAGCCACCCTCTGCACCATCCAGGGCCACCGGGGTATTCCTGACTGGCAGGAATGGGAGTGGGAGCCCAGTCTGAGCTGGGAGAATACCCTGCCGGGGGTGGTTGGAGTGCTCACCCCTCCTTCAGTGAGATGGATCGTGAGTGACAAGCACTGGGCTGACCTCAAGTTACAAGGCGTGCAGACAGCAGCACTGATTAAGGCAGCCCTCGGCTTCCAGAAATGAGTTGTTTGAGCAGGGTAGGTTTTTTTAACCCCATTTCACTCTTATGGCTGTGTAAAGAGAACTATTTTTAATTGGCCCAAAGCTGACTGAAGAGGGATTTCTCCTCACTTCAGTGTGGGATTTCTCTTTTACCAAAACTGTGAGAAGAGGAAGCCTTTCCCTGATCTGTCCATCAGGCTGGGAGCATCACTGCTGGAGCTGGAGCTGCATGCATGCAGAGAGGGGTGCGAAAGCCACCCTCGTGTCTTTTTTGGGACATTTTCTTCCAGCTCCACAGCTGCCACTGCTGACACAGGGAGGGCAGGGGAAGCTGGTGGCCCAGATCCATAATGTACTCAAGCCAACCAAGCCCTGCAGCTATTCCCATTTATACTGACTGCACTGGTCACCAGGGAGTTGGTGGGATAGTTTAGAGAGCCAATCACACTGAAAAGAAAATAGACATTTACACTTTCCCTTCCACTTTTGTGAATTCAGGCAGGTGAGCAGCAGGCTCCTGAGGGAACCAAGGGGAGCTGATGGAAAGACAAAAGCCTCCCATGCCATTTTGCTGCCAACACACTGAGAAACAGTGAAACAGTGTAGAAAATAAACCACCATAAATCAGGCACTCTAAACATTTTGGGCTTTTATGATCCAAGGTGTTGTTAGGTCAGGAACATGAAAATTAGTGTATTTGTCCATGGGCTCCTCCTGTCTGGTCCAAGTCTCCTGGACTGCATCAGGTGGGGACCCAGCCAGCCAGTCTTCTTCCTGAGAGACTTTGCTGTCACCAAAGGAGTTCAGTTTTGCACCCTGACTGGAGTGGGGTGTGGGCAAGGGCACTTTATGTGCTGTACTTGTATGTCCATGTGTATTTTGCTAAGGCTGCTGTTTGCAGATTCCGCAAAGGGAAATTCCAGGATCTCAGTCTGCACTCCTGAATTAGCAGGAGATGCATCTCCACTTTATTTCTAATACAACTTTTCTCACTTTCTCCACCCATATTCCAGTGATTCTCTTGCTTCTCCATTTTCCAGAGAGATGGGACTTTTCCTGGCACATCCTCCAGCAGCACTGCAAAAGGCACCGAGTCTGCGGGTTCTGTGAGAGCATCTCCTGCTGAGCCAGGGCAGGGGAGGCACCATTTGCAAAGTGGCTCCTGAGGCTTCTCCTGGGTTCTCCGGACACTGATTACACTATTGTTCATAGCAAATTGCCAAAAAAATCCGGGGAGGCAGTGCCTGAAAATGCCCCAGGCTGATTCCCTGCTAATAGACAACAAAGGGGGGTTCATTAGCCAGAGCAACTATGGTGCAGCGGGGACTGGCAGGCCCTGGCCTTGCCACCACCAAAGTCCCTGGAAATTACACCTGAATAAGGGAAAATTCAGGACCTGCAGGCAGCCAGGGACCCCTCTGTGCTCAGGTGTTGCCCTGAGCAAGAGAGCCTGTACCTATGTCCATGTTGGCACATGTGCCCTTGCAGAGGGAGATGGGGAGGTGCTGCAAAGCATGAAGTCTACTCATGAACTTATATTAAACTACACCCAAAACTGCTGTGGTTGGAAAAGCCACAGCTTTGTGCAGGTGCATGACCTTGTACGAATGGAAGAAAAGGCCTGAATTATGGCATGGCTTGACCTGGGCAGCTGTGTGTCAAAATATGAAACCTGGTGGCATGTTGCATTTAGCACTCACCTCTTCATGAATTTATTGCAACATCCCATGTTTCCAAACAGCTTTGAAAACCTTGTGTACTGTTTAAAGTCATCCTACTGAGGGTGTGTCCTCTCCCTCACCTCCTCTCTCAAGTATGGGAATGCCATTCACTCCAGCTGGGGCTCCACTCCTCATCTTGGGACATCTTCAGGGCCACAGATCCTCACCCCCAGAGGAAAAAAAGCAGGTAGAGTAGAAGAGGAATAAAGATTTGTTTGACTTGTCTCAGTCTGAGCATGGCACCTCTTCCTGGAAGGCTTTTCCACTAAAAGGAATGTGTGGATTTGGGCTGGTTTGGAGTTTGATGGGGTTTTTCTTTTGGTGGCTGTGTAAGGAACTGATTGAAGGCCTCTGATATGGATGAAAAACTTTGTACTCCCTTCAGTGGTGGATCAGCCCACGTAGGAAATACATTCTCACTTGCTTCTAGCTGTGTGCTGACCAGCATTTCCCATCCTTACTAGAGAGCATGATTAGCCCTGCTGCAGCACACTAGAGTCAACACTAGCTATTAAAGAAAGTGGACTCATTAAGGAACAGCCTCAAAGACTAAAAATAATCGGGGAAATAAGAGTCAATGCCACACAAAAGCAAACACACAGGCAGTTGTTATCACAGAGCCTTTCACGTGACGGTCTGTGCACTGATCTCACCCGAAGCGTGTTTGTTTTGGACAATCTTGAAGAGATTGGCAGCAACACATAAGGACTGATTCAAGAGCACAGGCCTGACACAAAGCTGATGGGTATTAATGCAGTGGCTCCTCCGAGCACACCCCATAGGAATTGTTCTGGGTTTGGGAAGATATGTTGCAGCTAAATACGTTGGTCTGGGCTTAGGGAAAGATGTCATTGTCACTGTCAGATCCATAAGGACACCAGTGACAGCTGGGGGGTTGCAGCTAATGAGAGTAACACCAAATAAAGACAAAGTGGCTGAGGGAAAACTTGAGCAGTCCAAAGGAAATGCACCCAGTTCAAATGAACTCCCTTAGCCCAGACACATTTCACAGGCAGTGATTTGAAGAGGAAGAGAAGAAGGATGGCAGGAACTCAGCATCTCGCTTTTTCACAAGCCTCCAAAAACATTGCAGGCGGTGTGAGAAGAAAAAAAATACGTGGCTTTAGTCCTGTCTGCAAACATGTGGCACAAACTGAGACAGAGGAGATTAAGCTTGGCTTCACCCTATTTTCCCCCCTCTTTTTTCACTGCCCTGCTCTTTGCTGGTATTATCTGGGTTGCTTGGTCCTCAGCAAACATCCAAGTGGCCAAAATATGGGCGGGATTCGTGCCATAACCAAACCGGTCAATGAATGAAACGAGGCACTTGTTTCCTGGAGCAGAGGGAGGGGAAGTGGAGGGATTTGAACGTTTCTGTGTGGTGTTGGAAACCCACCTTGAGCAGAAGCAGTCCCTCAGCTCGCACAAACCACCAGCGCTCCTCTGACGTCAATTGGCAGCCGGGCTGGTTTGCACCATCCCAGGGCTGGCTGAGCAAACAGCTCGACCCAGCAGCCAGAGAGAGGCAAGTTGAAGTCCTTCCCTCTGTCTTACTGCTTTTCACCATCGCTTTACAGCTTTGTTTTCAGAGCTAAAGGGCACAGACCACTTTATTGCGATCGTGTCTTGGGCGAGTGGCATATCGGGTGGTGACGCGTGGGGGGCACGGGGTTACAGAGGGCATGGAGGTGGCCAGAAACCTGGATCCTCGTGGGTCCCTTCCATCTCAGAAGATTCTGTGGAATTCTGTGGGTGCACTGGGGACTGGGACTCAGAGCCATCCCTGAGCTGTGGCAGTGCTTGGGCAGGTTGTGAGGAAGAAAGCAGGCTCTCCATGGGGAAAGCAGGCTCCCCAGGGGGAAGGTTACATGAGAGGCAGGACCTGCCATCCACGGGGAGCTTGCTGCCTCCATGAAAAGGATGGCTAATGTCTTCCAGCCTCCATCTGGGTCCTGGTCTAATGAGAGAGGAATTTGGGAGCTTTTGTTGAAGAAGCAGTGAGAAAATGACTGACCATGGGAAGCACCACAAGTGTGACCTTCCCTTCCACTCTTCTCACCAGACAGACTTCATGCCAGAAGAAAGGAGACACCTGATTAGAGCTGTCAGGCACCAAAGTCTCCTTGCAGGGAGTTTAGCTGCTTCCCTTGCCCTCCCTAGACCAACTCTCATGCCACAGCCACCCATTCCAGCCCTGGCCTGAATGCATCCCCAGGGGACACGGGGACAGCTGTGACACACAGACACTGTTCTGTCCCTGTTCATGGCCCCTGGCAGCCCTTGGTGCCCAAGTTGGCAGCAGGAGGACGAGGCCAACTGCAGCAGGGACATCCTCGGAGGACCACGCACAGCTGCCTTCCTGGACTGTGTTTTTCAGCAGAGGCTGAAGCTCTCTCTCTCTCTCTCTCTCTCTCCCCACCTGGAGAACCTGCAAAGGCTTTACCTTCCAGAGCAGGAGGGTTCTGAAGCCTCTGTAAGCCAGACCTGCTGAGGTTGTCCTGAGATGAACCCCTCGTGAGGGGGATCAGAATTGCTGATCGACTCTGAAAATGAAAGCATCAGGGACCCTTAACCCCTGGATCTCCTTCCCTGCCTGTGGGGAGGGCTGATCCCTTCTGCAGTGCAGAACCCTGCTGAAGTGCCTGCTCCATCCTTCCCAAGATCAGTATTTCTTTCTGCAAAAAGGGCTGCTGTGTGGAGCTGTAGTCTGGAATTCAAAGTTGCAAGGGAGAAAGGAGGCTGGACACAACTTTCCCCGAGCCAGAACAAGTCTCCCCATACCACGTTTGCTGTTCCCACAGCTGGGAGCCTGTGCTGTTCTCTCTCTTCACAGCACAGCTCCTCCTTGGAGGCCCCTTTGTGGGGTGTCTGGACCTGCATTATAAAAGCTCTAAGGCAGCTGAAGAAAGGCAAAAGTCCACCCTGGGACTTGCAGTTTGGAGCTGTTCACTTTACAGGCTGTGGGGAGGACGTGAACCCCTTTTCCCAAAACCTCCTTTGACAAGTTTTGGTTGAAACGGCCCTAAAGAAGGCAGAGGGCCCAGCTGACCCCCTTGCAGTGACATAGGAAGACCCAGTTTCGAGGCATGACAAATCTAGGGACCGACAGGGTGCTGTGGGCTTTGTGGGAAGGCACCAGCTCTGCCAGACAAGGGCGTGGGGTGGGAACACTGGGTGCCTGTGGAGCCCAGGGCTGGTTGGGGCAAGTTCAGCAGTGGGCAGGTGTTTCCATGAGCAGAACCTCTCGAGAGCAGCTACTTGCTAAAATAGATGCCACGCAATAAACTGAAAAAGGGAGCCCCTCTGCCCAGCTGGTGCAGGCAGCTGCCTGCCTGCCTCCCTGCCTGCTGCACTGCACAGAGGAGAGTGGCTAGTTTTACTGGAGGCAGCCAAAGGCCATGGGGGCTGCTGGCAGAGGTTTCCCCTATGTACCATGCCAGGATGGCATCCCAGCAGTTCAGCTTGCACCTGGGCATCCCAGCTGGCTGGAGGGACTCTGCTCACCTTCCCAGGAGCAGGCACAGAGTCATAGAGTCAGCTGGGTTGGAAGAGACCTCTGAGATCATCAAGTCCAACCCTTGATCCAACACCGCTGTGATTACCAGACCATGGCAACGAGTGCCACATCCAGGCTCATCTTAAACACCTCCAGGGATGGTGAATCCAATGGATGACAGAGGACACGAGTGACCTGCAGCTGGTTTGATGTGACCAGCTGCCACCAGGGCCATGCAGCAAACCAGGCATGGAGCAAATGGAGACCCAACTCCTGCACCAGCAAGCCAGGACTGGACAAGAGGTTCATCCTGAACATCCTGGGATGAGGTCATTTGGGAAAGCAGAGCAGGGAATGTCCAGAAACACAACTCTGCCCTCTGGGTAAGCAGGGAGAGGGCTTCTGTGTCCATTAGCTGCTGCTCTTCAACCTCCAAAACAAGCTGGGCATCTTGGCTCATTCAACTCCTTGAGCAGCCACGTGGAGCTGCTTGAAAAAGCTTCTGCAAAAAGATTTATCCAGGGTTTTGTGTGTGCTAATGTTCGAGGTGTCTATAGCTCAAATACCCCAAAAAGGTGACATCCCTACAGTGAATAGTGGCTCCAGAGCACTTGGTGCTGTGCAAACAAGGAATGAGTTGGGTGCTTCCAGCTCAGAAGAAGCTCACAAGGTCATTTTACACCAGTGCAGGAGGAAGGTGGAAGAAATAAAAGGAGGGGCAGGACAGCTTACTCCTAAAACACACATTTTGAGCTGAGGTATTCATTCATCCTTCCAGCAGCAGGTCCAGTGGCAGTCCCTTTGACTGACAAAATAAACTTTCCAAACGTAGATTAGGTGTCAAATATGGAGGTGAGAGAGGAAAATACTCAGGCTAGGTGGAGGATGAGGAGGGAAGAAGAAGTCTTGGAGGGGCAGGTTGCTGCCAGCAGGGCTGGTGAAGGAGCACATGCAGGTGTCTGCGGAGCAGCCAGGGCTGTGGCAGCCACCTTGGAGCTCCACAGAGGTGCATCAGGCAGGGTGACTCAGGAGGAGAGGCCACAGGGTGACCCTTCTGCTGGGGCTGTCAGAGCTATCAGGAAGACTGGGATTGCTTCTCCTTGCAAGAATGCATTTATTCATGGGGAAAAATCAGTGCCTCGTCTCCATCAATCTGCCATCTCTCGTTGCTGGTTAATTCACTTTAAGTGTTCTGGAAAAAAAATAACATATATATATATACATATATATATATATCTATCTATAAAGACTTTTCCTTGTTAGTCACCTTTCAGTGATGTATAAACGCTCTGACAGATAATTATCAGTGATATTGATTCTAACTAGGGCAGAAAATGAACAGGTGAGTGCGAAATAGAAAGTTATTTATAAAGATGCAGTTGAAACAAAATCCATCCTGCAGCCTTGAGAGTTTGAGGAGGAAAAAAATTGCCTTTGCTCTCTCTGCTGGTGTTTGGATGCTTCCTCAGGAGCAGGAAGGCCACATCCCTGGAAACAACAGACTGAAATAAATTGGCAGCATGGCAACAGCTGCAAATAGGCATGAAAAGCAGCCAGAGAAAGAGACCTCAGCCCCAGGCAGGGTGGCCTGGTGCAATGTCCATCAGCCCAAGGCAGTGCTTGCTCAACAATCCACAGCAGGACGTCAAGAGCAAAGATGCATTTGAAAGCGTAAACCAAGTTGTTGCTGCATTGAGTGTGGCTCTGAGTGTTTCTTGCAGTGCTGGGACACGGCAAAATGCCACCATCCCCGGTGAGTCTCCTCTGGGCAGTGTCCTCTCCTTGGTTGGAGAACTTGCTCCTCTCAGTGCTCTGCTTTTGGGTCCTGCAGCTGAGGAGCTGCCAGTCTCCCCATGGCAGTGCTGGAGCCCTTTTGCAGACACAGCCCTCTGCCAGAAGCCCGTGGCTGCAGGACCCCAGTGCCAGGCTCGGGGTCCAGAACTTCCCCCAGCAGCTCCACCGCACATCCTTAGCCAGGCCAGGACCCAATCCCTTGGCCACTGACAGACAGTGGCTTTCCCTGGGCAGAGAAGGCCTGGGCCAATCTGTTGTTTAATCACAGCACTATTTGTGCCAACATAGGGCTGTCTGGGGCTAAATGCACAGGAGAAGTTACATACCCAGGTTGTGCCTGGCAGCTCGAGGTGGGGGTGATGCAAGGAGAGGTCAGTGTTTGGGAAGGGCTGACTTGCATCCTCACCCTGCTCAGCCTCTGTTGCTGATGGTTTTATGGCTCCCAGGTGCTGGAGGGAGGGCAGACCTCTGGGGCTGCACCTTTGGATGCAGCAGAGCAGGAACCTCTGCAAAGCTGAAAGTCCTTTTGCTGCTTTATCCCTTTGGTGGCCAAATTGCCCCTCCTGGAGCAATCGCTTCTGGCAAAGCTGGGGCAGCAGAGAGCCACATATAAAATGGGCAACTGGTTCCAGCTTGGTTCCCAGAATGCCTCCAAGCTTCTGGGCTGTGAGAGCTGAGCAGGATGTCACCTCCCTTGCCCCGGTGATGATGGTGAGGTCGTCCTCCTGGAGCAGTGGTGGTGTACCTGTCCTTGCCGAGAAAGAGTTCCTGCGGGGACGCCAGCCTTTCAAGAGCGGTGCAAATAAAACAGGAAGGCTTCCAAGCAGATGTGGTTGCTGCACCACTTCTGCCAGGGCTCTGCCCTGCAGACATCAGCTGTGGGGGGGTGTGTGACCCGGGGCTGCAGCTCCATGTGCTCGGCGTGCGTACGGGAACAGCTCCTAAAAGCACGAGAGGGGGAGCGTGTGGCTCTTTCAGCACCAACCAGACGGTTCTCTCGCTTGACATGTTCTCCCCTTGAAACAACATCACTTTGTTGAGTTCTGTGGCTTTTTCTGTGGAACAGCATGAGCTCATCCAAGCCTGTGGTTTATTTGAAAATGTAATTCCGGTAAGCTTGTGCACCATCTGGCAGCGTCCAAGTGGAGCGGGGTTAGCAAGAAACCACCGCACACGTGTGCACAAACACACACACACACACCAGAGACACTGCAACCACCAGAATCGGTAGCTGCAGGAAGCCTGGCATCAGCAGGGCAAGGGAAGAGGGAGACAATCAGTGCCCAGCTCACCCCACAGCTGTTGGCCTTCCATGGGGCTTGGCTCCCTCCAGCAGAGGGCATTTTCCAAGCCGTCCCTCCTGCGCCGGGTCTGCCCCTTCCTTCCTTTGACGTGAACTCCCAAGCAGATCCAGCTGTAAATCAAACACAGCTGGGTGAGCTGCACGATTACGGCGTGGTGTTCAAGCTCACAGCTGCTGCAGGTCATCACAGGGGTTTCAGGGGAGACACTCTGATCTGCACGAGCTGACGACCTGGACAGAAGTGCTGAGGAAGGATTGAAGCATATAGGAGAGGTTTGGGGCTAAGGCAATGGCTTCTTGAAGTGGTTCATTAGGTGGGACCAGCTCTGAATTCCTTCCTAGCTCTCTGGTCCAGGGAGGTAGTGGGACACATGGCAGATTCTTAGCACCTTGTCCATCCATTGCACCCTTTCTCTTCTTCTCCTCCCACAAGTCTGCACACAGAGACCTGAGACTGGCAAAGCTGAGAGAAAATGTGGCATCACCAGATACGCAGGAGACCACCAAGTATCCATCTGTCATCTTCTTCCCTGCAAGAGGTTTTGGTGAGCTCTTCTCCCTGGTATCCAGTGATAGGACCCATGGGAAATGATCAAAGCTGTGCCAGAGAGGGCTTTGACTGGACATTAGGAAACATTTCTTTACTGAGAGGATGGTCAGAGACCAGAACAGGCTTTCTACAGGGGTGGACGATGCCTGGACCCTGTCAGTGTTTAAGAGGCATTTGGACAATGCCCTTAATAATAACACACCTTAACCCTTGGTCAGCCCTGAAGTGCTCAGGTGGTTTGACTGCATGATCACTCTGAGTTCCTTCCAACTGAAATATTCTCTGTGTTCTGTTCTACCCTATTCAGTTGTCTTGCCTAATTTCTCTCATTTTTCTCCCCTCTTCCACATTCAGCTGCTCATGGACGTGTATTAAATGTGTGAGATGGAGGGGGAAGGGAAAAGAAATGTCAGGGGACATGAGGTTCTAGTTAGGATGTGTAGGACAGCTTAGTGTTAGAGCCAAACACAAAGTCCACTGCAACCAGTAGCCAGGTTTTAACCCACTCCAGCAAGCATTCCCTCCCATTCCATCCCATTTCATTCCATCCCAGACAATGTGACTCTACACACATTCACCTCTACACACATTCTATAATCTCAGAGGTGGGGGGAAATATATATATATATATTGCCTTTAAAATAACCTTAAAAATATAGCAGAGATGTGCTTTTGGTAACAGGCAATGGAAATCTGATAGACAAGCTCTGATGAAGAGTCAGTGCCACTGAAAGTCTTCAGATCCACGGAGGTCACACTCCAAGGGGACATTTTCCAGCAGCAGCTCTGGTTTTGTGTTGCATGAGCAGGACCTTTGATGGAACTCACCATGGGTGCCTCCACTCAGAACTGGCACTGCTGGATTGCATCACGCACATTTAAGAGTTGTGCATTTACACCCAATGGTATTTTCTCCTCCTTGAGCTGGACGTGAGGACAAAGCAATGACCCTGAGGTGGGTGGAGGACAGCAGAGGAAGGTGAGATGCCCTCAGCCCCAGCCTGACAAGGGGCTACTTTTGCCTGGTTGCTGAGTCCCTGCTCCTTTCCCCACACCAGGTTCCCGACACCCCCTCACTCGCTGCCCAGCCTACAGCTGCTGACACAGGCAGCAATTTGGATCACCTGAGAACACCTCCTGGCTCTGGACTGGAGAAATTAAATGAAATCAATTCCACCTGTGAAGCAAAGGCTTTAAACTGAAGGAGAGGCTCTAAAAGGTGAGTCTGAGGATGTGCTGTGGATGGGAGTTTGGCATGTTGTGATAATCCTGCTCTAATTCTTTTATTATTTTTTTTTACAAGGATTTATATATATATAGTTTTGCCTCTGGCATATGCTGTACTAGCGTAGCAGCTCTTCAAGTACCATGTTTTCCAGCCAACGTGTGAGTGGCAGCACCTAAAAACAGCAGCTGTTACATAAATAAGGCTGACGCTCCCTCTTCGAGCGCAGTGGTGGCAATGGGGAGCGGGGCCAGCACGGCCCCGGGGTGAGGGGACATTCCTGCCCGGTGACAAAGCAGGGGACAGTCCCCTGGGGCAGCCTGGGTCACCAGCAACCTCCCCTCCATGGCCATCCATCACAGACCGTCACCTCCCCGGGGCAGAGGCTGCTGCATCCCCGCTCTTCATCCCCATCACTGCCCTCCCGTAAAATGGGGTGAAAACAGCAGCCCGTCCAAAACAGGGGCTTGTGGCACCTCCCAGTTGCTTTGCCGGTGCCGTGTGTAAGGATTAAAGTGGCCATTGTTTCTGAGGGATGTGTGTTGTATCTTAATGAGCAGCTTGATTATTTTACTTAGCAGGAGATGGCCAATAAAGTATTCAGGAGCCAGATTTGGCACTCCGTTTCCCTTCATAGGATGCAAAAGTCTGATTTGTACTGCCTCTAAATTTGCTGCATCTCAGCATGCAAATACTCCTGAATAATTTAGGCTTTCTTTAAGAAAGTCTGCAATATACCCAGAAAGTATTAATATTCAACAGACGTCCATCATCTAAGTAAACCCTTTATTTTTTTTTTCCCCTAAAACTGCATTGAGTTCTCATAAATTCCCTTAACGGGACAGAAACCATCCTGGTTCTCCTTCATAAGGTTTGTCTCTTTGCCTTGGTTTGTGTAGGTGGCAGGAAACTTTGCCTGCATCCAGCTTAAAAATGTTTGATTCCTTGGAAGGACTCGAGAAGATATTGTTCAAACACTTATCCAGGCCCAAAAGAAGACAACAAAGAGGACAGCAGGAGAAAAGCTGAGATCTGAGGATGAATTTGTAGGAAGAGGAGGAGGTGGCAGCACCACATGGTCACCCCTGGATGGATGTGGCTTGGCTCGTACACTCGCTTGCTTTGGTGGACAGGAGGGGTGTGATGGTCACTGAGGTGCCTCCATCACAAATACCTGTGATTTTTCTGCATGTTCAATGTGGCAGCCAGGAACCAGGACTCCCACAGTCCTCTTCTGGCAATAAAATTCTCTGAAACATAAGAAAGAGACCTGAAATTCTGTGCTCTGCTTTTGGCTCACGTATCAGCAACAAAAACTTGTCTCTGGCACACCTACATCTCATACACCTGGAAGTGGTGTGAGATGGCATCAGCAAAGGTGTGTGATTCATCCATGACCAGACTGGGATTATAAAGTAAGCATGAGCTTTGAAATGGATGTCTCTATTCATCAACCAAGAATTTCTGGTAGCAAACAACCTGAGAAAAGTAAAAATGGGCCTCAGTTGTGAATTTTGGCCGAAGCTCAAGTTTCCTCAAAGTCTGAGGTGGTCTCAGGTAGCTCATCCTCCTGGCAAGTGAGAACCACCTTTGTGTTTTGGACCTGGAGCTCAACTTCCTGCGGGTCCAGGTGCATTTGGGTATCAGCCTTTGGCTCATACACGTTTTGGGTTTGCAGCAGGCCTGCAAAAGGCTGGATTTCAGAGTGTGCACCCACAGAGGCAGAGAGCAAATCACAGCAGGGGAAGAATTGCTCTCCGAAAACTATTATCCTAAAACTAAATGCCCGAGACATTGATCATTATGGAGGGTAACTGTGAAGGCTGGAGGGAATGAATTGCTTGTTACAGGTGATACAGTCACACAGAGGAATCCCAGGCAAGCAGTTCTGGTGCAAATGATGCTGCTCAGCACTTTTTGTAGAAGCAGCCAAGTTCCTTTAACTACGGGCTGACCCTCAGAACATCCTCAGCCTCAGTGTCAGGCATTTGTGCTTCCTGGGACAGACCTTGTGGACACAGTGCCTGATTGGAAGATCCAAACGTCCCTGTAAAAGCCCCGTGCCTCACCTGATGAACCCTTTAATTAGAGACATTTCTTGCCCAGGGCATGACCCTGCAGGTATGGCAAGTCCTTCCTGCCCAGTGTGCCCTGGTCTTGATGGGAGAGGGCAACGTGGCAGCAGGTTCAGCTGGGTGGGAATTAGGAAGAACTGGAAATGAGGGATCAGAGAGTCTGCAATTTGCAGAACAACTGTTAGTCTGTTTTTGGAGAACACTCGCTTTCCTTTGGACATAAAACTGGTCACCAGAAGAGAGTATCCAGATCGAAGTGGTGCTGGGGAGTGTGTTTCCTCTCTCTTAGGCAGTGATTGTGATCATTCTGCAGCTGTGGAAGGGTAAGTTGAGAGCCTTATCACTGAAGCAAAGGGGCTACACAAGAATCATGCTTCCCAGGAATGCTCCATCAGAGCCCTGTTGCTCTCGTCGGTCCATCCTCTCCAAGATGGGGAGGCACCTTGTTCCCACCAACCCTGATATCTGCCAGGAGCCCCAGAGCCCCTGTGGATGCAGGTCCCACTCCCAGCTCTGGGACACACTGGGCTGGGGTGCCTCAGTTTCCCTCAGGGCCATGGGGGTCACCACATCTGGACAGCCCCTGGTTGAAGGTGATGTCCAAGAGCACACACTCTTCTACCTGTCTGGGCTTCGTTTAATCATGGGATAAAACAACCATGAGTGTTTTTCCAACCTGTATCCTTTGTCTTGACATTCTCATATGATAAAAATCTGCCTAAAGCACTTGAGCCTTTATGGGTGCTGAAGCATTGCTATTTTTCTTGCCTTTGGATATGATGGGAAATTCTCCATGAGCAACCACCAAAGGAGATTTAGGGAAAGAGGAATGCCTGGGAGCGTTTTGGAAACCAGGGCTTGGCGTTTTATTGAAGTACTGCACCTGACAGGATGGATATAAACACAGCCATAAAAGAGTTCCCAATGTCTAGTCCTTTCATTTCAAACTGCAAAGTTAGGTAAGACTATTTATTTCAATAAATAGTCAAGGAAGTGTCTTCAATCAAGTGACAGCTCGTTCCCATACTGTAATTAAATTTGAAGCTCAATTACTATTGTATAAGGCACAGACAGGATTGTTACAGGAAAATCTCCCGGGATGCCAAGGCTGGTACAGGGAGGTGGAAGGGAGAGTTCAGTGTGGGCTTTTGCAGCTGTGCCACAAAGCTGAGTGCAGCTCCAGCTGCTGGGCTGGTCCCAGGCTGCACCTCCGGAGGCACACACCAAGCACCAGTCACGCAATTGCCAAAATATCCTGTCTCCTGTCTGCAAAGGGTGGTGCAAAGTGGGTGTTAGCCCTGGGAAAACCCATGCAAGCCGGACATCAGCTTGTGGAGCTGGATGAGCCAGCAATGTGTGTGTGCAGCCCAGAAACCTCCCGTGTGCTGGGGCTGCCCCCAAAGCAGCGTGGGCAGCAGGGCAGGGGGGGATTCTGCCCCTCTGCCCCCTCTGGGGACGCCCCCCTGCAGAGCTGCCCCCAGCCCTGGGGTCCCAGCACAGACAGCACAGGGAGCTGTGGGAGCGAGGCCAGAGCAGGGACACCTAGAGGATCCGAGGGCTGGAGCAGCTCTGCTGGGAGGAAAGGCTGGCAGAGCTGGGATTGTCCAGCCTGGAGAAGAGAAGGATGCAGCGAAACCTCAGTGCTGCTTTTCAGAGGGTTTATAAACTTATACTTAATAAGAGGGTTTATAAGAAAGATGGGGACAAACTTTTAATCCCTTGTGATAGGACAAGGGGCAATGTTTTTAAACTAAGAGAGCATCAATTTAGATTAGATATAAGGAAGAAGCATTTCACAGTGGGGGTGGTAAAACAGTGGAAGAGACTGCCCAGAGAGCCTGTGGATGCCCCACACCTGGAAACACGCAACGTCAGGATGGACGGGGCTCTGAGCAACCTGATGTAGCTGAAGATGCCCCTGCTTATTGCAGGGGGCTTGAACTGGATTTAATTAATGATCCCTTTCGACCCAAATTACGATTCCACCTCTCTGTGGGCTGGGCACTGCCAGGCAGCTGGAGCCGCGTGTGGAAACTCCAGCACAGACACACATTTGCATGCAATTAGCTCATTAGCCTGCGGGGCTGCCGAGCACCCCTTCTCCCCTCAACTCCCATTCCCCAAGGAGGACACTTCCTCCAGCTGGGGCAGAAGAGCACAGCCACGCCGGGCAGTGCTGGAGGGACACAAATCCCCAGCACCACCAGGGCTGAGACCTCCTGAGGTGAAGAAGGACCAGCCCTCCCCACTGCTCCCTGAGGACAGCACTGGACACGTCTGCTGGCGTCCAGCTTGCAGCTGTTTTCCCCTGGCTCTGCTCTAGTTACTGCCCAAGAGCTCCACTTCACCCTCGCAGCTTCCAAGTCCTTCAGCTGCTTCTCCTGTTTGTGCTGAAGGCAGAGAAAAGGGACCGAAGCCTAAACTGTGTGTTCCAGCTCCAAGGGACAAACAAGAAGAATATCAGCACATTTGCTTGGCTCGTCCTTGGTGAAATAATTAAAAAAGTATCTTTAGTTTTGGAGAACCTGGGTGGTAATCCTAAACACAGGGGTTCAGACGTCACGCTGCTGGGACAGTGCAGTGATTTGGAGCCTCAGGGCATTTTGACCATGAGGAACTTCTTACTGGAAAGCGGGGATGGGTTTTTTTCCCCCCTCTTGAACTTGTTCACAAAGTTCAAAAAGGAAACTGTGCCTCTGAGGTGCCAATAGGTAAGTCTCACAATGAATGTAACTGGTCACCAAAAAAACCCTGTACTGATGGAATTACTGCTCATACACACAATAACCCCCCCTCCACTTATAATGCAATTCAGAAATTATATGATAATTTTATTTCTTTTAAAAAAGCTATTTTTCCTTTATGTCTCCTTGCCAAGTTATGTTCTAGGAAGATGTTTTTTGCTCTTTCCAGCAGCCTGTTCACATTCCAGGTGTCCCGGCTTCACACCTGAATTTCCTTCCAGCTCTGCATGACTGCAGAGAGCAACAGCTTTTCATAAGCCCCTTACCCTCCTGCTGTGAGTTTCCAACATGGGGCACTGCAGAGAGCCTGATGCTGAGGCTTTCAGTGGGAGTCACGGCTTTGACCAGCTGCCCATGACCAGTCAACGTGACCACAAGCCCTACCAGGCCCCCACCACTGGTGCTCAGTGGTCAGCAGCACCACGTGCTCCCTGCCCTGCTTTCCCTCCTCATGTCCTGGGCGGGTGCGTCGTGATGTTTCCTGGTGCTGGGCACACATCCTATGGATGTGGACTAGCACTCCCAAAAGTCATTTCTTCTCTGAGAGGAGCAGTCACTGTGGCTTCTCTTCTCTTTGCTCTCAGTGCTGGGGATCACCTTCAGGCACCAGAGACCAGCCCAGGCCCCATTGTCTCCTCCACACTTCATCTGCCGCCAAGGAAAGTGCCAATTAGTGCCAGCTGTCCTGGACTGCTTCTTGTAGGTCTGGGGAGGGGCTGGATCTGGCCCTCCTCTCTTGTTTTCTCTGTGTGGCATCTGACTCCCTCAGTGTGCCCACTGATGTCCAGGGATTTCCTAAAAAAGTTTAAAAAAATCCTCATTCAGATTTCTTGGTGCTCAGTGCCCTGTTTTGTTTCATATGTTTGCAGTGTAATAGGTTATTATAAATAGCTCCCCATACTGTGAGGATGCTCAGAAGCCAGAGCAGCCTGGCTGGAGGGGTTTGCAGCCCTCTTGTCTGTCTGCACCTCCTGTTTCCGTGGCTGCTTTCAGAGTCCAGCACAACCAGCAAGAGGAAGCCAAGGGCTATCTCCCACAAGGAAATACTTCTGGGTTTCAGATGGTTGCCAGCATCAGGGTGTCACCAGAGTAAGCTGAGATGTCACCAAACAGCAGCAGCACATTTCCCAGCACAGTTTAACCTGCTTAGCCATCATTCCCAGATGAGAGGACTTCTGCTGGGTTTTAAGTCATCCCACAGGACTGGTTAACAGCACTGGTGTGCTGGTGAGGAGTGTGCAGTCATGTCTGAGCCTGATGTGGGACGTCTGTCCTCCTGTGAGATGGCACTCTCAGCCTTGAGGTGTCTCAGGGTGCCCTTTGGCACCAGGGCACCACACCCTCTTTGGGCCATCCTGCCCTGCTAAGGCTTCCAGGGCTCAGGCAATGGCTTTGTGACCTGGGATGGTTTGAGCTGAGACAGTACAAACTCTAGTCCTAGTTCTAACAAGAGGTGACTTACCTTCAGGGTCACAGCACAGGGCCCCGTAGGGAGTCAGGCACCAAAGATAGAGGTGGAAAGATTTTACCACAGAGCAGGGGGGCAAAGCAAATGAATTTTTTATTTTTGTTTTTTTTTTTTGTTTTTTTGTTTTTTTCTAAATTGAAGCCATTGCTTCATCAAACAACTCGCTTTCCCCATGCTGCCAGCAACTCCCAGGCACTACTTAGCTCTCCTGGATTCATGAGTGGCACATGGAAAACGCCCTCCCCAGTCGTTTAGCCATAGCGTGCCTGCAGTTTATAGCTTTCTTCCCCCAGAGCCCTGCTAAGTCACTAAGCAGCCTTGTGGTCTGAGCAAAGGTTTAGGAGCCAGGGAAATCTGGGATGAGTCATCTGCTCACGCACCACTAACCTGAGCACATCAGTCGACCTCCTCGTGCCCAGGCTGTGAGAGCTGCCCCACACAAAGCTCTGGCCCCAGGGTGTGTCCCAGAGCCAGGATCCCGCAGAGCTGCAGCCCTTTGGGTTCCCTCTGGGTGCCTTTTGAAAGGCAGGGCAAGACTTTCAGAAATTTCAGTGTGTTGCAGCTCAGGACTCACTTGCTTTCCCTCCAGTGTCTGTCTGGCTTTTGCATAGCTTGTATAATAAGTTATAAATGATAATTGAAACATAAAATGAAGAGGGGACCAAATGGCTTCAGGCGACATTTAAAAATACTGAGACTGTTTCTAAATGCAGATCACCAGATCCAAAACAGCCCTGGGCAGACTTAGCTGAAGGTTATTTGCTGGCCTGACTGAAAGGACATGTGTGGTCTCCATCAGTTCTCAGAAGATGCTGTTAAGAGGACGTTTGCTGGCAAAGGCAGGAGGGGACATCCAGGACGTGGGCAGTGCTGAGGACACAAACCTTCCCTCCTCTCTTGAGAGGGGGTTGCCGAAGGCTGTTGGGTCAGCAGTGACAAAGACAGGTTAGATCATGGCCCTATTTCACCCTGAGGAAGGTGAAGTGCTGTGCTGGAGGTTGGAGCTGTGCAGTGTCCTAAATTCCCAGCCATCTTCTGCTAAAGGTGTGGCTGCTCACACCACGGGCATTACTGCTGTGGATGTCCATGAAGACTCCCAAGCCAGGTTAGCCACCTTTCCCATCTCTATGCCACAGCTCACAGAGAAACAGATGGATAAAACTCTACTATACAAGATGTTTCAGTAGATGATCTCACTTGGATCATCCTCATCAATAGTTTGATTTTGCCATGTCAGAAATGAGCTTGACTATAATTTGCTCTTGCTCTTCTTTTTCCTCTCTTGAACACGCTTCCACCTCCTGCTTTCAGCTGAGCCCGGAAGCAGAAGTATCACATTACTCTGAGAGAAGCTAGTTTTGTGGTATTTCCATCCCATCCAGAGCCAGGAAACACAGGCAATTTTGCAAGACAGCTTGTACTCAGTAAATTTCCAGCTCGGTTTATATTTCTGTATTTATTTAGATCTGTGCTAGCCATGTAAAAGAGCACTCATCCCAAGTGAGGTGCTGTGGACAAAGCTGCAAAACCCCCAGATTTCACAGACCAAGGGCCCTGAGCAATAGACTTTTCCTTGGATAGGCAGCCTCTGGCTAAATCCTCTCTTTTGAGAAGACACCCAAGATTGACAAAGACATAGACAGCCAACTTCTGCTAACTAACTCTTCACTATAACTCAAAATTAAAACTTCTAGTAAATCCCACCAGTGAAATCATCAACTCTGACAACATTTTCTTGTACCTTTGTGCTTTCCCTTGAACTTTCCTTTCTCCCCTTTCTTTTTCTGCACAGTAACTTGTATCTGTAACACGTAGGTGCAGGATACCCCTCCAGCATCTTCCCACATCCCAACCGAGGATCCTAGGGGGACCCAGGCAGGCGTTTACACTTGCATGGGAAAAGCATGACAGCTCCAGGGACCAAACTCTCCTCTCCTGACTCCCCTTTTTCAGCAGCAAAGCCCAGCCACAGGCAGAAAAGAATCTGCATTTCACATGGGACGGCGGCTCTCGCACCAGCTTTGCTTGTTTAGGTCCGCGGCCAACCCGCCCGTGTTCCTGCAAGCCAGTGTTCCCAAATACCCTCGGCTGGAGCTGCCTGTGTGCAAACCACACACATAACACAAACACCCTCAGCTCCTAAAGCAGAAACACGCAGGGGTTGGGAGGGTTTTCTGGGGGCTTTATCAAATTAGGGTGAAAACTCTCGTGCCGGTTCCAGCTGCAGTTACAGCGCCCTGGTGGGTCACAAATGGGCTGGAAGTAAAGTCAGAGCCAGCCAAAGCTGACTGAGGAACAAAAAACAACTAATAGCACAAGCTCTGAGCCAGCCTCTGTCATCCAGCACCAGCTCAGGACTGAAAATGGATCTTTGCAAACCCCCTTTGGAGGTTGCCCTGTGCTCTGCTGAGCACGACTGTGGGTCTCTACAAATAGAGCCTGAGTGCAGAACAACAGGGAAGAGCAAGGGGATATACCCTTTGGTAAAGGAGCAAGTGCCTCCAGGAGATGATTGTGAAATTCAGGTTGACATATCCCAGCTGAAGGCCACTGAAAGAAATGATGATGACGTGCCAGAGCCCATGGTTTTTGTGGCAGCTTTCTTGGGAATAAAGCCTACAGAGCTCACTGGAGCACTCTGGGGGCCAGAAGGGAGGATTTTACAAAGGCCAACTGTGGAACCTTTAGGCTGTGACTGGAACCCCACGGGGCTCTTGCCATTCAGATGGAACTGCAGGGCTTTGAGCGGGAGGGTGACAGAGCCCACGCCAAGCAGCGGCTCTGCTGACCCCACAGCCTTGCACATGGGCATGCATTGCCTTGGCAGAGGCCACACGGCTGCTCCCTGCTGCTGGCCATGGCAGAAGGCCTGGCCCCTTCTTCCCAAGGCAACGGGATGGCTGTGACAGTGCCCTTGTCCACCACGGGGCTGGGGCTCAGCCAGGGGATGTCAGCTGGCTCCCACCACCAGGGCATGGCTTTATTCCAGCAGATTCAAGTTAAAAATGTGGGAGAAAAGACATTCATCTCTTCATATCAGCCTTGCCACCCCCGCAGTTAGTTTAACAGGCTTCAAACTCCAGCCAAGGGGGTGAAGGTTGTGCAATAATTCCCCCTCCTGCTTGTAGCAAGTCAGATGTTGGTGATCTACGACATTTGAACGGAGTTATTGAGTCCTAAGGATGAGAAACTGCCAGCCTGACCACGCTCCTAACACAATTAGCTTATTGATTTGGCCTCTCAGGTGGTTCTGGACGTGCCTGGGTCTCACCTTATCCAAGGGTGGACACATGGAGATGGGTGTCATGGAGTAAGAAACCTACTGTACATTAAAAAAAGGGTAAGTGTTGGCTGTTTGCAGCAAGATAAACACATTGAAATAGCAGAGTGACAAAGGCTACCTGTCTTGTAGCTTTCTGCATTTTGGACTGAAGAAGTGCAGCATATAAAGAGAGTGGACAAGTGTGAGCTGATGGCAACAATACACTGCAAATCCCTACAGCTCCAGGTTTCTTTTGAGTGACTGTGGGTGATTTTGTGCAAATATGGGGCATTCAGGATGGGCACCTGCAAACAGGAGTCACGCTGCCATCACCCCTGCAGCAGCCAGGTCAGCAACTTTAACCTCAGCTCTCTCCCCTTACAAATAACCTTGGCCCCCCTTCCCAAAAACACAAAAGGCCCTTTCCAAAGGAAACACCCTCATCTACAGGTGCTTTTACCCCAGCAGTGGCAGTGGAGGAGCTGAATTCCCTTGCAGGCCACACGGTGAGCCCGCTGATGTCTGTGCGGACAGCACCGAGGGAGACGTTTGCTCCCTGAGATGCCTCCTGAATTAAAATACACCTTTGGGGAAAACATGTTGAAAAAGAAAAGCCTTGGCATTATGTTCAGGGACTTTTTGTTTTTAAATATGACTGTAATCTTAGGTTGAAAATGAAATCCCCTTTGCTCTTAGGGTATCGTTTCTGCAGTACCACCAAATTAACCTAGTAGCAAACAAGCCCCTTTCTATTTAACCCTAAACTGATAAGAGAGAATAGAAAAGAAAGTTAATTCTATTCAAAGCCACAGCAAGTTGGTATAACAAGTGCACAGGGGAAATAGCACGCTCTGTTTAATAGGATTTTTCTTATTAATTAATTAGCAGGCTTTTTCTCACTAAGAAGAGGCCTCGTTATCATCCTCATAAATACTGGCTCTTTGTAATAAACACAGCTGGGGAAAAAAACCATGAAAAGCATTTGTATGTTACAGTTTACCTGCCACAGGTTTTTAGGGTGCTTCTTTTTTTTTCCACAGGACCACAGATTTCCTCTAGCCACAGTTGTCTCAGCTGAGACAGTGAATTTGGGTGGTTTGCCTTCCTCCACCCTTTCACCTAGAAGAGAGGGGAAAGCCCTCAGTCTCTCCCTCAACGTGCTACTTGAAGGAATGACATTGAAAACATGGAAAAAAATGTGCAAAAAATGGCAATCCAACCCATCATCCTGAACTTGACAATTTGTGCCTGAAATAAAATAAATTCTTGCTTTCATTGCTGGGTTCAGCCTCCGTCCATTCAGGACTGCAGTGATGCCTTCTGAAGAAAGGGATGCACCCCCATGGCCTGTCCCCCCATCCAGGACCACCAGCCTGGATTTCCCAGCAGTCTCCCATTCATAAAACACAATTCCCCACACCTCAGCACCAAAAATAAATTAGACAGACGTATATAAAATGACACACTTTATTAAAAGTTACATTCAGCAGCAATGGACATATTTACTTAAGTGGATTTTAATTGTCAAGGAGCTTATAATTATACATCCCTCTAGGGTATTAAAAGCTCTTAGATGTTTTAACTTCTTTGCAATCATTTCATATAAATAGGTAAGTTAATGATGCTCGCCTAAGAAGAGGATACCCCAAGCTGCATTAAACAAAGATATACATATAAATATATGTATAAAACAAAGGGGTTTGTTATAAGCTCATTGATGGGGATATTTCACAATCTTTAAGGCTTGGATCTGACCCTGCAACCATTACCCACACAGGCAGCCCCTTGTGTTACCCCGTGTGAGTGTACAGATTGCTCACGTGGAGGAGAGCAGGGCAGGGCCTGAGTTTGGACAGAAGACAGCAAAAAAAGTCAAAATGTTCGGCGAAATACATTTACAGTCTGTGCCAGCAGCATCACCTGCTGTTACTGATCCCAGAGGTCTCTCTTGGAGAGCTATGGACACCAGGAAGGCACCGTGGCAAAGGCAAACCAACATCTGCCAGCTCTTTGCTTTGGATGCTGCAGCTCTGCCTCCTGGGGAGCAGCTCTTGGGCTCTGGACGTTGTTTCAGACGTGAGACAGGGAGAGCACCAGCAGCTCCCAACTGCAGGCCTGAGCTCAGGGCACAGATGCATTGAGCCTCAAGTTGCCCCAGCTCCAAGAGCAGAACCCTCCCTTGATGTGCAGCTGCTTTTGCTGAGTGTAAACAAGAAAAGTGCCAACAGGCTCCAGTATTAGCCAACCACCTCCCACCCCCCCTCAATAAATAATCATAGTTTAATCTCTCTTATAATTGAACCGTGCTTTATGCCTCTAATAGCCACACGTGTGAGGAAGAGGCAATTGCTGCTGCAACAGAAGCTGTGACTAGATCTGGTGAGCTGCATAAATTAATTTGAGTTAATACAGCTGCAGGGTCTGAGTTTCTACCAACTTTACGTCTGTGGCCAACTCCTTTGGTGCTGTGATGTGCAACAGGTCTAGTCAGGAGCAAGTAGGGCTTTATCTTCTCCCAGTGGCTGGTTGCAGTGTGTGGCTGATGAATTAGCTCAGAATTAGCTCAGTGCAAGTCCCTGGGTGCTGAGCACTGACTGGCACACGAAGCCCCATCCTCACCGACCGGCGAGGCTCATGGAAGGGGTTTTCACCACCACAGCAACCCTGGAGCAGCATCATCGAGGCCTCACACACAGCAAGAGTGGAGGAAAGGCACACACTCCAAGATTTATCCCTGAAATATCGAAGACAGCTGCTTTTCTGAGCTCTGCTTTGACCTAGCAGCTTCCCTACCACCAGCCGCCTCCACTCCAGCCTCGGAGGCAGAGACGTGGTGTTGACCAGCTCCACCCAGCCCCTGCTGTCTCCACACTCTCCCTCTGGCCTGGGGAGCAGCTGATGTCTGGCAGCAGCCAGGCTGTGAGCCCACCAGCAGAGGGGCAGGAGAAAATGCAGCCTCCCACCACTCACTTTGGCTGGCCTTGTGCCACTTCTGATATCCACCCGTTGCTCTTCTCGGCTTAGCCCGTGGAGGCAGAGGGCTGGTTGGACCTGGGAGGATTTCTTACAGGAAGGGCTGGCTGGACTTGGGAGGATTTCTTACAGGAAGAGCAGCCCCTTAGGCTGGAAATAGCCATCACCTCTCACAACTGGGATGCTCCATGCACTAAAGCCAACAGAAAGGCATTTTCTTTCTGTAAAAGGGCACAAACCCCTGCTTTCCACGCAGCGCTTTTGAAGGGCATGATTGAAACCCATGGTAGAAGAATCAGACCCTAAAGTGTATTATTTTTATCTCAGTCATATCACTGCCCACCCCCCCCAAAAAAAAAAAAAAAGCTTCAAGAACAGGTTTGAATTTGGGATAAAGAGAGTGAAATGCCCCTTCCCTCCCTTTACTTTATGTCTGTTGGTCTGAATTGTGCCTTAAATAAGACAACAGCATTTCTCCAGGGAGACACTGGGAATATTGGAGCCAATAATATTTTCACCTTTGATCAAAATGGCTTTTATAACAAAACAAAAATGTTACAGGGGAAAAATCCCTACAAAAACATTTTGGTTTAAATAGAGACTCCACGTAACAGAGGCGCATTTTCAAATGCACTGAGACAATGTGGTAACCAAAACTCACTGAAAATGAAAGTGAAATGAGAACACAACTCCCATTTGTGCCCCAAAAATCTTCTCCCAGAAGACAGAAGAGCTCTCTCAGGCTCTGTAGAAACCCTGTAACTTTTCTTTTAAGCCATCCCAAGAAATGCAGGATGCAGCAGAAACCTGCACAGGTGACCTGGCTGCTGCCTTTCGTAAAGCAGGAGCTCCTCTGATATTGTCCCCCACTGTCTCCCACCAGCCAGGCCAGGCCTGCAAGCCCCTGGAAGCAGAGAGGGCAAGCAAAAGCATAAGCCCATGATCTTTAGCTCAAAGAAAGCTGGCAGAATATGGTGCTTATTTACCCAAGTCAGCTCTCACTGAAGATGAGTTTATGGAAGGTAATGACACCATTACAGCTCTGTACAGAAAGAGATTTCTAAGCTTTTTTAAAAAAATAAAATCCCATACATATACAACTACAGGTATATTTTTTTTTCTTTTTTTTTTTTTGGTCCTGAATCCTCCATTGGAACTTGAATTTAAAACACAGTTTAACTCCTCCATATGTGAAACCTCATGGCCACATTAATCGAGACCATGTGAAGCCAGGAGAAGGAATAACTTCCAGTTATGTTGTCAGTGTTATGTGCATAGCATTCCCACAGCTGTAGATCCATTGTGCTCCGTGTTATAAATAAGAAATTGCATGGTGACAGCTAAAATTCAAAAGCATTAATGTTTCTCTTTGCAACTCTTCTTCTATTTCTTTTTTAATTTTTTTTTTTTCTCTCTCTCTCTCCCTCCAGTCTTCTGAGGTTTCTCCCCTTTCCCTCCAAGCAGGAGTTACTTGAAGCAACATTATTGCTTACCCGACTGACATATTTGCGGTAATTAAAAAATAGTAAATGCCAAGCAAATATGACTAATGTTGCTATTTGGCAAACAAGGCAGAGACGACCTATTGATTCTGATCCAGGCTGTCGTGTTTGTGTGATCAAACACCTCTCCTCCTTCTGCTCAGCCCCGTTATCCCAGTGCTTCAGGGAGGAATCAGCTCTCAGGACGCAGCCAAAACGCCGCCCAACCTCCGTTGCAGCCGCCGCCGAAGCCGTCGAGTCGAGGAATACAAACGAGCTCCCTTGTATCTCTCACATTCTAGGTTGTGGTCCCTTTCAACCATGAAAAACAGCTACAAATTGTTCCCAGAGCTAAACCACTTAACATCTTGGCACTTGGTTGTTTTTAACTTTGCAACAATGGGCACTGTTCACTCCTCTCAATCTCAGTTTTTTTTTTTTATTCTCTAATAAAGCAGGAATACTGATGAAAGGCTAGTCACGGCTTCTCCCCGTGGTATCAGGGTGGTGGCATGTGATGATTCACATGGGGTGTGTTTGATCCAAGAAAGCCCAGCCTCTGCTTATTCTTCCTTTGTTCTGTCATCTAAGGTGGAAAGGCAGAGAGAGACGAGTTGAGACTTTTTTCTCCTCTTTTTACTACTATTTAGCAGTCACAGAGCAAGGTACATATAAGCAAAACAACAGGGAGTGCAATTCTTTTCTTCAGCATTGAAAATTGCAAGAGAGAGATGTCTTTGAAGTGGGAGATCTGTTTCCTGCAAAGTATGGACATTTCATTCTCATTTGTACATTATTCTTATCCTCCTGTGGTCTTACAGTGTATTATTTGCACTGCTATTGTGCTGTGTGGCCCTGCAGAGGGTCAGCATTTGCACTTGGTGCTGTACAATCACAGAATTAAAAGATGGCCCCAGCCACACAGAGTTTAAATTTAAGGCAGGAGAGAACAGATTCAGCCAGAGGGGGATGAAAAAACCCCACCAGGACGGTGTGGGTAAGCACAATAAGCAATGGTCTCTGCACATCCAGCCTAAACCTTTGTCAGCTTTTTCACAGGGAAAAAGTTTTAAGGAGGGATTTGAAGAGGGATAATTAGATAACTCTGTTGATGCCACTGAAGTGCTTCCCATAAAGAAAATACAAAGATGCTTTTCTGAAACTGTAATGAGCAAACCAGAGGTGACCAGCATCTGCAGCAAAAAAAGGAGCTGGCCTTTGGATCCTGAAGGGAGAGCAAATACATACAGAGCCCGTCGTCGCTCGGGCGGGTTCCCCTCTGTCCTCGCCCACCCACCCGTGGGGATTTCATACCTAATTCCCCCTCAGCTTCTCTCCCTACCTGTTCCCCGCTGCTGCTAACAGAGTGCAGTTTCATTCCAAACCCTTATCGGTGTCCCTAGAGAGAAGACTCACTGAAGGGATGGATGAAACCTTTCTAAGACAAAAGTCTCTTCTGTAAGCACTGTGCTGACGGAGACCTGGTGGAAGTGCACCCGTACGTGCTCACGTTGCTACCCGTGGCAGGGCACTTACCTGCTCCTTGAGCTCAGCCAGCTGACTGGAAAGCTGTTTCACAAGGCTCATGGTTGACTCCAGCCTCTCTTGCAGGTTCCTGATCTCGTTTTGCTCACTGTCCCCTTCATTGCTAACCAGGGACATGGCTCTCATCCGAGGGAACCAGTCCAAATTCTTCTCCTACATGGGTAATAGAAAAACGAGCCATGTTAGTAGGGGTTTATGCAGTGCTACTAAACTCGGGCTGGAGAATGAAAACTCAGGACTTCGACTCAGTGGATGACACACAGCAAATTCAGAAAATAAGTCACACAGGCATTTTTATTCTTGGTTCTCCTTAACTATCAAGCAGGCACCAACTGGAAAACCTTGGCTCCCCACAGCTGCACCTGTGTGGCAGTGTGGGCAGTGTTGGCACATTCCTCTGTGGCTCTGGCATGCAGGAATGCCCGCTGGGTCAGCTCTGGGAAGGCTTCTTTGGCACACCAGCACCAGGAAAGCCTGAGTGCTCCCTGTGCTTTGCTCTTAAGTGTATGCAGGGACACATTTCCTCACTGTCTCTTCAGCTTGGCTGGTCTCCACCGATTTCAGCTGTCCTTGCAGCAATGTCAGTGAGCCAACACCAGGAAAACAAGATGAGTCCTCTCCAGACCAGCCTTGAGCATGGCTAATACAAGAGCAGAGGAACCTGAATTCATCTGCCCGCAAGGGAAGATTTGGGGCCCTGGGAAGGGCTTAGGCTTCAACATGCTATTCAGGCTGTGTGTCTTAGGTAAATGCAAGCACAACCCCAGGGCCAAGGGTTAACTTCCTAAGGACCAAGCCCTACGTGGAACAGCCCTGAATTGGGTGTTTCTCAATTAGCCACACACTCAGGCTATGAATTCAGCCACGATCAAACCCCTGCAAACAGATGATATGAGTCAGGAAGGTGCCTTGCATCTGCATGAGCCTGAGCGGGCTCCATGGCTCAGGGGCACGGATATTTGTGTGCAGAGCTTAACAGATGGAGGGGCCAGAAGGGTGCAAGACTGAGGAGGAGTGGCAGCCACGTGGCAAGCAACCCGCTGTGCCCCGAGGCACGAGACAAAGGAAACAGGTCCTGCAGCTGGCCATGCGTTACATCCACGCACCTCTGGCCTCCACCTTGGGGGCAGTGGGAGGATGTGGTTGGGTCATATGCACCGTGTTCTGCAAGGGGCCTCCACGGGCATGTGCACTTGATAACTGGAGAAGAGAAACAGGGTGAGTGGAAAGTGTGTTTCTTCCAGGCCCTGCACAGATAGCGCCGTATCAGGAGGAATGAAAGGGGGAATCTGTCCCAAAGTCCACCCACAAAACTCCTGGAAGGCAAGAGCTGTGCTACTCGTGTTGTCCAGGCGCTTGGGACAGTTTTAAGTGCATCAAAGTTTCTGCAGTCTTAGACTTTACCTCTGTTCTTTCCTATGAAAATACAAAAGCCAGCGATGATTCTGCAGCACTCGCAGCTGGGCAGCTGCACATGGGCAGGGTCCAGGCAGAGCTGTGAGCCCAGGCACACGCCAAGTGAACACGGCTTTATCGTGCCTCCAGAATGATCTCCTTTCAACTCCACAGTGCTCTGCCCTCCAAACCCCCCAAAACCCAACCCCTCCCCTCTTACAGTGACACAATTCAGAGACAACCAAGCTAAGCCTTGGAAAACATGCAAGCACTTATGTTTCTCCACTATTTGTTCTAGCCCAGTCCCCTCTATCAGCCAGGACAAGACTAAATCCAAAGCCGTACGAATATTAGCTTTTTTCCCTTCTTTTTAACCCAAACCTTGTGACAAGTTTCTCATCTGTCTCTGCAACCTCTGCTGCTGCCCCTGAGGCAGGGAGCTGCCCGGGGAGGGGGACAGTGCCCCTCCTGCATCCCCCACTGCAGGGCTGCCAGCCGTGCGTGCTGGTGGAGCGGGGCCTCTCCCCTCGCCGCGCCAGCCTCGTGATCTCATTATGCCAATTTACTGTGGTTACGCATGACGCCGTTTTCAATGGGTCATAACTCGTTCAAATCAAAACCTGCTCTGGGCAGCGCTGCTGGTGAGCTGGGAAGGAGGGCCCGTGAGCGTCCCTGCTGGATATCCCCAGCTGACACGCTCCTGCTTGGGCTGTGTGTGCTTACAAGACCTGCATTCATCTGCCACGAGGCTGCGCCGATATTTATTTCACATTTATTTTGGCCAGGACCTAGCAGGGCATTCATCACGTGCCCAGCGTCAGGCACAGGTGTACTCATTTATACTAAGCTTAGTTTGTGCACGGTGACTTTCTGGATCAATGCCCTTTTTTTTTTTTCCTTCTTTTTCTTTTTCCAAATGTTTGCCAGCGAATTTGTCTGCCACCACAGGCACAGAACGTTAATTCAGGGCAGCTACAGTGAACAGAGCGGCACTTGTGTCTGAGTGTTTCCTGGAAAGCACTGGTATCTGCACCCAGGACAGACTGCAGCACCTGAAGGTACCAAGCACGAGGCCACAGGAGCCAGCTGAGGGACCAGGAGCCCCCTCGAGGCTCACGACAACACCAGTTTCCAAAGCCAGGCTGCACAGGGAGAGCAATCTGAGACTCCATCATTGTGGTTCCCTCTGTACTGCTGCCAGGATTGTGAAATGCACTTTGCTGGTTTTGTTTTCCATCTGCCACTCCCTCACTCCTCCAGGACACAAGGCAGAGGTCGACAACTGCTTTGGAAAGATTTTTGTGGACTGACCCCCCCCCC
>VXAU01005055.1:244131-311108 GCA_013399695.1 Formicarius rufipectus | reverse complement strand
AAAAAAAAAGAAAGAAAAAGGCAGGTGGGGTTTGCCAAAAGGCTGCGGGCCAAAGAGGCTGCACACGAGCAGAGCAGACATCTCATGTGGAGACCCAGCACGCTCGCTGCCTTCATCCCTCCATCCTCCCCCTCGGCCGGCGGCGCTCCCGGGCTCAGACCCCTCTGTAAGGCACTTTGGGTACACATAGCAACGAGCTGCCCACGGAGAGGGCACATGCCCGAGGAACCACAGGCCTTAGGGGGGTTGCTCCTTGTGTTTTCCAGGGAAGCTCCAACCCTTCTTCTTCTCGGGGAGGCAGGCTCGGAGCAAACGTCTGCATCTGCCTCCTGCAGTTCTCTGTGCCGCTCTCCCCCCTCCCCTTCTGTGGGTTTCCCAGGGGGATTTCAGGGCTCAGGGCTAATTCCTCCCTGTGGGAAAACGTTGCCTCTTTTTTTCAGGCTTTGCCAGCTCCAGTTGAGCGTGGACGGAGAGGAGACTGAAGAAACGCGTTCCGAGTTTCTGTGCTTTGTGTGAAGGCTCTCCTGAGCCATCCCTGTCCTGTTGGCACAGCCAGCTGGCTTCAGTGGAGCTCTCACGCTGAGCTGAATCCATGCCTGAGGAGTAATTGGCACAGGGATGTTTCTTTAGGAGGTGCTGGTTTCACAGGCTAGCGGCGAGATGGCTCAGCTGCAACCAGCAGGAAAGGTTGGGCTGAGCCTTTAAAAAAGAGATTACTCGATAACAGCAAGAGAAAATAGGTCAAAGAGTAGGACAAGGGGGATGAAGTAGAGGAGGAAAGGCAGCCTAATGTATTCCTTCAGCCAGTGCCACTGCCATGGGCTCTGAGTGCCACGGCACCATCAGCTGTGCCAGACTTTCATTTCTCCTGCAGGCTTTAGCTCTAATGCAGTGACTCTCAGCCCTTCCATCCCGTGACCCCTTGTTGCAACATGAAAAGAAGCCATTTCAGGACTTCCCTCCTATCTATTCACTAAGAAAAGCAGCGGTGACTGCTCATGACTCCTCCTGGGTTGTGACCTCCCTGGCTGCAAGGCGTGAGGGCAGGAGACCTCCATGTGCTCCAGCCCACTGTTCCCTGTCTCACATGGATCATTCACCCCTTGGTGACTCAGCAAGGCGAGCAAGACGGTCAGCAGTGGGGTTGTCACCAAACAGCAAGGCTGAGAAAATGGGTGTGCTCAAAGCCCTCTTTGCTCCTCAGCTAGATGGTCATTGAAGGGTGCAGAAGAGGAGCAGGGACATCAATCACCACAAGTCAGGGTAGGTATCAGGGAAAAGCTTTTCATCCAGAGGATGGTTGAGCACTGGAACAGACTCCCCAAGGACGTGGTCACAACATCAAGACTGTCAAGAGTTCAAGAGGCGTTTGGACAACACCCTCAGGCACATGGTGGGAGTTTTGGGGTGTCCTGCATAGGTCCAGGAGTCAAACTCGATGATCCTGATGGGTTCTTTCCAACTCAGCATATTGTAGGATTCTGTGGTCATTGAGGGGTGCAGAGGAGGGGCAGGGACATCAATCACCACCAAGGTTTGCTGCCAGCTGTTCCTGGTGCTCCACCCTGCAACGCACACTCACGGCAGGCAGCGAACAGCAACCACCACGGCAGCCCAAAAAGAGCTGGAGGAAGACTGTGGCCTCTCTACAGAGCCTGCAGCCCTTCAAAGTGCCCAGTGGGGTGGTAAAGCCCTGCTGCATTGGTGCTGAGGAGAGGCAGTGCTGTCCCCAGGGCTGGAAAGTGGCTCTGCTGGGAAGCTGGGCATGGTTAAACCCCCTGCCCCTCCACTGTGCCCTTGGCATGAAGGCAAACAGAGCCCTGGCATTGCAGGCAGCCCCTCTGCCCTTCCAGGCACAGGAACCAACAGGCCACTCACTGCCTTCTTCTGAGCCAGCACCTTGAATAAATACTTGAGCGCTGGGTACAGAGAGATCTGTTCACTGAGAATTATTTCTGTATGTCTGCAACGTAAATAAGTCCATCCATTCCCTTCCCAGATATGCTGCCCATATAAGCACAGAGGGATCAGTCCAAATGACCTTTCAAAAGCTATTATTTTTCTGCCCAGGGACAGAGCCTGGTCCTAAAAGTTTGGAGTTATGTAGCTCCTATAGCCACCTTAAAAAGGGATTTTAAAGATTTAAGCTATCGGGTGCTTTAGATGACACAGGGCAATAACCACATTGTGATTTAATCACAGACAATAATAATTTGGTTCAGTGCATGATTCAGCTAATCCACAATTTGATAAATGTTCATCCTAAACTACAAGCCCAAATAGCTTTCTGCAAATCCTGTTTGACACTTTAATGTTAAGACTGTATTTGATAAGCGACCTGTGCTGTACAAGAATATAGGGAGGGAAATTAGGGATTGTTATGCATCTATATGCATCCACAACAGTAATTCAAAGAAAATAAAAATAAGCCTTGGCAATTACAGATAAATCTTTATGTAGCAAGAAAACTAATAGGTCTGGCTGGGTCTGTACAGGATTGATACATGCTACAGCTCCCACAGTCACAGGAAAATAGAGAGACCTGTTTCCCCCTGTAAAAAAGGTTGAAACCACAACACTGACCAACCTGCTTTAGCAATGCCATCGAGCCATTTACTTTCAGCTTGGCTGTTTTTGAGGATGTCACCGTGATTCTGAGTATCTGTGAGTTCTTTAACATTGATATCCAGGCCAGTCAGTTATAAATGTCTCAGTGTTTCCTGTATCAGCATTCCCACTTAGGATATCCCTGCGAAAACTATGGCGAGGGATGATAATAAACCTCAAACTGTGCAGATTTTTCCGTGGGGCACTTTCAACGCTCAGCCTGAAGTTCTCGAAAGAACAAACACCTCAATATTTCTGCTTATCAAACACACCCCAGAGATTTAGCATTTACCTCCAGAAGATGGAAATGACCATGAAAAAAATTTTTCCCAGTCCAGGCTGTAAGTTGGAATGTGCTCTCACACTCCTGTCGTGGGTAAGCACATGCTCATTTCTCAGCTGTTACTTTCTTCTGCTGTTTCAATTGCTCTCTGCCACCTTATCTCTATCCCAACCCCAAGAATTGATATTCTCCTCTGCAAATCTTCAAGTATCCCAACACCACCATCTAAAGCTAGGATGTGGTCCTTAATATTTGGGCCCTTAAAACAGATAGAATTATAGATTTGTGCAAACCATGAGTTAGGTTTTCCACAATCCTATGTTTTCGTGTTGTTAGTGGTTACGAGACAATACTTTAGGCAAAACACTTCAGATTATTCATTTAAAATAATTAAATTATTTCTGATATAACCCCTGGATCTTGTGCATAATGAAACATCTGGTACAGAGATTAGAAAATAAATGTTCTTGGCTTTTTTTTTTTCCCCCCTCTTTTGTTAAACAGATGTTGTTGATACAAAACACGGAACTGTAAATCATAGCCTGCATGTGGACACAGACTGTCACTACTGAGCAGAAATTTACTGTGGCGAGATAGAGGTCTGAAAGAGCCATGAATCACTGGCTCCTTAACTTTATTCACATGGGTATGGTTTCGATATTCTGACATTAAGTGCACATGTCCTTAAAACAAGAACCTCCTAATGGCAGCATGGGAGGCTCTGGTTTGGTTCCAGCTGTCTCGGTGGGGGAAGCACAGCATCAAGCAGTGGCAGTCTGAGTGCAGAGGAACCTGGCAGGTCTCCGTCTCTTCCCTCACAGCTGGTGCAAGATCTGCTGGTGCTGCTAGTGAACCCCTCAGGCTCTGCTCCTCTGGTGCCCAGAGCTGCCCCTCCGAGTGTCACAGTGTCCTGGGTAGCCCTGCCACAGGAGAGGGGCTGAGCTGCCCATGCAGCCCCACCACTGCCACGAAAACCACAGGACGTGCTGAGCTGGGAGGGACCCACAAGGCTTATCCAGTCAAACTCCTGCACAGGACCATCCCCAAGAGTCACCCTCTGTGCCCCAGAGCATCACTGGAGCACTCCTGGAGCTCTGGCAGCCTTGGTGCTGTGCCCACTGCCCTGGGGAGCCTGTTCAGTGCCCACCACACTCTGGGGGAAGAACCTTTTCCTAATACCCAACCTAACCCAGGCCATTCCCTGGTGCTGTCCCTGGTCCCCACAGAGCAGAGAGCAGTGCCTGCCCCTCCCAATAAGTTGTCCCTGCAATGAGGGGTCCCCTCCATCTCCTCTTCCCCAGCTGAACACACCAAGTGCCCTCAGTGTCCTCACACACGTCCCCATCTTTGCTGCCCTCCTTTGGACACCCTCCAATGGCTTCATATCTTCTTTATATTGTGGTGCCCAGAACTTCCATGGTATTTAAGGTGGGGCTGCCCCAGTGCAGAGCAGAGTAGGACAATCCCCTCCCAGCTCTAACTTCTTTCTCCTTCCCCTTCTCCTGCTGCTCCTGCCATCACTGCAGTGAATCCACCGCAGGTTTGCTGGACATGCTCCCACTGAGCCCCACGGCAATGGCATTTCTGCTTCCCACTGCCTGTGTTTGAAGTGACTGCAGCTCTGATGCTTCTCCAGCCCCTGACCATTCCTACCTCCATCCCACACTGCCTGCACCAGCAGGCTGGAGCTCCCCCTTCTCCTCCTGTTCCTCTTTAATACTGATTTTCCTTCCCAAAGCATCCTGGCAGGCACACTGAACTCCCCCTGTGGTACCCAGCCTGGTGGGGTCACGCATGATGTCTGCTCCTTGGGGGCACACAGCTGGGCAGGACACCACCAATTCTGACCTGTTTTTGTCAATGTGTCTGCTGCTCTGATCCAATGAATCAGGGCCTAACTCCACAATTAGACTCCAAACCATGACCTCTGCTTCCTATCTTTTGTAGCACAGGATCCAGGATTGTACTTGTTGAAATTTATGGTGGGTTTTATTTTTATTTTTTCCATATTTAGCTTTAATTCTCTGGCCCTGTCACCTTGTATTTTGCAAGTACTGTCCATTTCCCAGCTTTAGCTTCAGATTGGTGTAACAGAATCTTTGGGAAATACAAAGACTCAGCTGGAGACTCGTTTTTCAGAGGCTCAGGACTTGACCTTGTTCGCAGCGTTGCACAGGCACAGCTTTGCTGATTGCAGCACGATTGTTCTGGTTTAGGATACTGCCAGAGCCAAGGCATTTTGCATCTTGATCTGATGTTCCTGCTCTAGCCCCATTTTTGACTCTGATGTGTTTTACACACGGGGCAGTATGAAAGGACAACAAAAAGAACAACACTTTCTTTTAAAATTAGTAAGAATGATCACCTATCACCACACGGTACTGTTTTTTCTTGCATGTGCAGTCACGCACATGCCTCACATGTGCAAAGAATCACAGAATTGTAAAGGTTGGAAAGACCTGTCAGATCATAAATGCACATACTCGAGTATCACTCAGAGGAGAGGAAAAAAACCCTGAGTTTCTCTGTGAAGCATCTCTTGACAAAACAACACCAAACAACAGCCACTTTCCAGCCTTATGGGAACACCATCAGCCTGCTCTCCAATCTCTTGCTCTGGTCAAATTCTTGCCATGGCTTTAGGACATTCCTTTGCCAAGGACTGGCCCTGAGGCAGGTCTGGCTGTGGCGTGGGGAGCAGCAGATCCCACAAGGTGCCATCTGCCCACAGGGAAAGAAACACAAAACACTTTTATTCCCTTTGGGAGATAGGTGGAAACCAGCAAAACTGGGCCCTCTAGGTGAAACATCTACTCATTCAGGTTTGTGTCTGCATAGATCAATAAAAGAAAAAAAAAACCCACCACATTACTTTTTGGCCCTTTATCTGCTTATGCTACATATTCATTTACTGTTCTTGCTTGCATTTGTTTGCATTGCTAGGAAAATATTAAAATGGATTCTCTGTACAGATCTGCTTCTTCTTTCTTTCTTTTTTTTTTTTTTGGTCATCCCAACATTTAAGTATGGTTTGTTCTGTCCAATTAAACAGCATTTTCTCTTGAGAACAAGCAGGTGATCAGTTCACAAACTCGGAGTTAGGATTTTCCTTCGGCAGCACCCAACAAAACGAAAAACCGAGACAAAACCTGGTTGTTTTGGAGACTCTTTAAAGCCCCTACTGCCCCAAACTCACAGAAGTGTAATGTGATTCCTGATCTATTGGATTTGGGAGGGTGGCTGCAGTGGCTTCCATTATATATAAATTGGATGCAGCCAATTTACAATCCCCGATATATACTTTTATCTCAAAATGCCTTGTGAGGCAATTGCATAAAGTACTTTATCAGGGATTGTTGTTGGTAATATTGCAAGATTTCATGATGTAAAAAATACATCAATGTCATTTAAATTGAACAAAATGGTTCCCAGGTTTTTTGGGGTTTGTTTTGTTCTTTTGTTTTTTCTTTTCCTGTAGAGCATTTTTAACCATCTTCTCAACAAATTTGTTCAATAAATACTGTATGAAACAAACATTTTGCACTTTGTCCCACAGATGCAATTTGCCAACCTGATTGATTTCTTTCTCTGCAGCTAATCTGATTTCTTTGGGCTATATATCTTCTCTTTTATTAAAGATGATGCAATCGTAGCTTTTTATCATACACACATCCACCATGCTAAAAAGAGAGAAGATTCCACGAACTAGCCTTGCAACCAAACAGAAAAACCTGACACAAATCTCATAAAGCTGATCCCCAAAGACAAATGGCACAACGAGACCAGAGTTACACGAATTCAGAAACTTATCCATGCAGTGTGGATTTTTCTTCCCGTGGATTTTTCTTCCCATGACAGATACAGAAAACAAGCAACTTCATCATGTGTGTAGCACCTTGTAAATCAACCTCAGGCTAATGTTGCACCCAATCCCCCCCAGTCTTGCTGTGTCTGCACTGTAAGAGCTCAGAAGCAGAACTGCATCCTCTGCAGGCTCTCCCTGTTGTACCCCTTGCAGAATCTATCACCACTGTGTTTTGGGTCCAACCAAAGTTACACCAATTTCCTTTTTAAATGGTGCTCCTGGTCAGGCAACGACCTCGAGCTCAGCTCTCTGTTGTTTTACTGCTTGTCCTCATGTCTTTGGGGAAACCCTCAGTCTCTCCCTCCCTCAGCATCTGCCTTGGCTGTGGACAATTTTTTCAGCCTCTCTCCCATTCAAGCAGCCAGAAGCTTCACACCACTGTAATACGAAGAACAATAATTGTTTTCAAATGTTGCAATAACATTCTCGGGCAGCTCTGGAGTGTTTTGCGTCTGTTGCTTCTCCCATAAGGCAAAATCAAATGAATTCAGTTGACACGTTTTGGGACCTGCTCATCACATCGTTCCTCTGGGGGTTCAACTTCTTATCACTATCAGTGATCCCAACTAAGCCCCAGTTTTCACTGGGCAAAGCCCTGCACAGCCAATCCCAGGAGAACTGGGACTCTGTTACTGCCAGGGCTTCAAGCACAACAGTAGGTGCCTCTCCAGCCCCTTGGAGAGCCTTTCCATCGCTTGGAACCCCAGACTGAAGGTCTGCCCACACACAGATCCATCCCAAGCCACATGCTCCTTCCACAAAGGGATAAAAGATGGCTTTTGTTTGGGTTTTTTTTTTTTTTTGCAGGCTGCCTGGAAAGCTCACAGCTCCAGCCTCTGGCAGGTCCAGGAGAGGGAGGATTCCAGCAGGGAACCGCAGCCCGTGCCCTGCCAGCTGGAACACCTCCACCCCGTGCTCGTGGGGATGTGCCAGCCTCAGGGAACACAGTCTCCTGTCCATGCCCCCTCCCCGAGTTTTCAAGGCCAGCAGCAAGCAACCAAACAGGAACCCAACCCAGCTCACTCATTCTCATTTGCAAGTTGAATGAGTTGGGAGCTGGAAGGAGCACAAGCGGGCTGTGACTGCGCTGTGTCATCAAGGCAGAACCCATCTGTGTAGGAACATTGGTCTTGGAAGCCTAAATACTGGTCAACAGACAGGTGGCCAGATCTTTCAAACTCTGAGGAAATCAAGCTAAGCTTACCACTGAGCCACAGCACCACAGGGGACACAAAGACTAGCACTGGGTAGTAGCAAACCACTGATTCTGGACTCTGGGGGGTAAAAAGAAGCCCAAATCTCAAGGAACACACCTTCAGGGGGTTTTATGCACCACTCTGTAACTTGGAATTAAAACACAGCTTTGTGTTTGGAACAGATTTCAAAGGAAAGAGATAAAAAGGCGGGGCTGTGTTGGTGGTGGGACATGTTGCTTTAGGAGCTGAGAGTGTGAGGGGCGGAGCAGAGACAAGGGTTCTGTGAAAAGGCACCAGCCAGCTGCGGGAGGAAGGTTATCACCACACCCTCACTGCACACAGCAGACCTGCCTGTGCTGCAGCACCTGCCCTGGATACCAATCCTTCTCCCACTCCAGCTCTGATGGCATCACTCCTACGGAGCCAGGATCAGATCCGCCGCTTCCCGTTCAAGCGCCAACAGGATAATTAATTGTGGCTGCCTGAAAAGGAGGCATATGGACTTAAAGCCACCAAAACCTCAAGCTTGTAGAAGGAGGTACCAAATGAAGCCCCACCTTACCCTTTATTTACCCACATCACCTGGCCAAGGAGGTCAACTGAATTATTTATGGCAAAAAGCCCACGCCTGGAAGATGGAGAGACCTCCAGGTAGAAAAGGAGATGCTCAGTTCTCTTGTTGAATAGGAGCTTTGTGCAGAGATGCAAAGCCCTCACGTGGTGCTAAGTTTTCATGCTTTGAGAAACACACAAATGGGCAGGAAAGCAGCTAATTAGGCACGTTAGTGTGATTGCTTATTTTATGAAGTGGATGGGGAGGTGTTCAGCAGTTTCATGAGATAACAGCGTAGAGGTGAAATTGTACAGAGGAGCAAAAATAGCAATGGACTACCTAGAGAAATTAACATTATTTTTGAACTACAAGAAAAGCAACAACAGAAAAATAGCTCACAGGAGAAAGAACAACAGTGTCTCAATATATTCTGTACATGTAGATCTGGGTAACGCTTGGATATATGAGAGTAAAGGGACCTCCCCTCACATATCCAAGCAGTGGTTGGACCTGTGCAAAGCACAGTTTCAGCTCTATTTTAGTGAGCTCTGAGATCCTCTGTGAACTTCAGCCAGGCCTTGATGCAGGAAAAGGACTTTCTCTGGGACCTGGTGCACCTCACCTGAAGCCACAGGGCCTGTGCCCACGTAGGAGGGCACGGAGAGCTGCATTCTCACTCACTCACAGGGCCTTGAGAACAGCAAAAATAAAAAAAAAGTGGGAGCAGTAAATCATCTATTTAGGCATATTTCTTTAATCGCTTATTTTATGAAAACCCAACAGCAGACAAAACCAACGTTGTATTTCCCAGGAAATGAGCCTGTCTGCGAGACCTCAGCTCTTATTTAGCAGCCAGCTTTTGTGCTCTTGGTATTACTGCCACGGTAAGTCATTACTCATAACGTGACATGCATCCTATCAGCCTTTTAAAAGTAATTAAGAAAAAGTTTCATTGCCTAATGATATGTACATACATCTCATCCTTGCAAGTTTTGCTTTGATAACATCTGCTAGTTTTTGGAGGAAAGCCAATCTTAAAAAGCCCTGACAAAGGGAGCATTATTCGCTTCCCAAAAGTTATAAACTCCGTGCCCTGCTCCAGCACAGCATTTGTGTGCACAAGTCCTGTAAGGATTTTCGAGCCTGTGAGCTGCCAGATCAGAAACCCCACGCTGAACTAGAATTTATGACCATGAAGAAGCCTTAAAAATACAGTTTATTTAAAGAGAGCCAGTTGAAGAACCGCAGCTCACCGGCCCTGGCACATTTAGCTGTGGCAGCTGAAGGGCTCACCCCATCAGCTGTGGGCTGGTACCATCCTACCCAGAGGGAGGCAGCAGCAGCACCACTGCCGTGTCCTCTCCTCAACCAGTGCAGTTCACACTGGCCTGACATCAATTTGCACATTAGTACCCTGGGCTGTGAACGAGGGCAGCTCAGGAGCCAACAAACACTTCTCTTGTCCTCCCCCTCTCTGCTATTGTTGTGGTTAATTGCGACACGAGGGTATGGTGGACAGATGGGGGAGGAAACTTCTCCAGTTGTCTGGGATGAATCACCACAGCGCACGTGAAGAGTGTCTTCCTGACATCCCAATTCTGCAGCACTCCTGTTTTACCTTGGATTGACATTTCTCTGGTTTAGGTCATTCTCTCTACCTGTCCAGCGTTCAGTGATCCTTGGATGTAATAAGAATATCTACAGACTGGAGATAAAAACTAGCAGGGTAATCTTTTACCTCCAAAATTCAAAAAGACGACTGATAACAGAGGAGGAGAAATCCTGGATGTCAGAACCACTTTTTATCCTTCTCTATAGAAGTTACATTTTAAAAGCAGAGCTCAACAGCCCTCTTAGTTACACATTACTCTATTACATTCTTTGACAAAAATCGACAGCAGTTAGGAACAGCTTGTTCCACAAACCCTGCTCCTCTCCTGCCTGCTGTCAGCATGCCCTTCTCCTTCCCTTACACCTCTCCCATCCAAATTCCCTTGGGACCTGCCTCCTCCAGCACCTCCACGTGGTTTGCCTGGGGATGGCCACCGAGCACGTCAGGCCATCAGGGGAGCACACCAGGGTTTGGCACCAGCGAGGTGACTTGACGTCCACTGCCTAACCCTGCAGCAACCTCTCCCAAGGTGTTGGAGGACGGGCAGCCAGGCTCCTGACCCACAGCTGCTGGGCTCTGTGGGTGCTGCTTGGCTCACACTTTGGGTGTTTTGACAAGCCAAGGTGGGTTCTGAACCCACCTACTTCTGAGGTGGGCGAAAATGGGACAAACCACCCCGCCGCGTGCCAAGGACTTCACGCAAGCAGCGCTGGCTCCAGGGGCGAGCCTGCCCCCTCTCCCTGCTCCTGCCCATGGCCTCGTGGAGCCACTCCAGCTGGGATGTGAAGCCTGGGAAGCTTGGAGCTGCCACGGCTCACCTCACACCTCGGCTCCTGAGGAGCAGCAGGCAGGGCAGGCAGCGATGCCGAGGGCGCTGCCCAGCGCGCAGCGTGGGCACGGCGGCAGCTCTTGTGGGGTGCCTCAAGGGGCTCGTTTGGCCCTGCTCCCAGGGCTGCTTTGGAATCCTAACACCCACTCCTGGGTACCTCATGGGAAAGGAAAGGCAAAAGCGTGAGGCCGGAGGGAGGGAGGACAGAAACAACAGCAAAGGAGCACCAAACTCAGCTCCGTGTTCAAACGTCAGTTTCTAAGAGCAACAAACAAAACTGCCAGAATGTGTTTCCCTTTGGGGCGAGGAAATGGCCATAATATTTGCCGTGCACTTATTTAATGATTTTAAACAAACAAACAGAGATGACACCTTCCAAATATTTAAAATAAAGCGGTTAAGATATTTTGTGACAACGGTGGGTCGTTGCTGTGCCACAGAAGTGCTTTTAAAAGACCTGAATGACGAGACCACTGCTCAGAATTCCAGGCTGGTGGTGCTCAGCCTACTGTTTCCTCCTTGTAATGTTGATGGGAATAAAAGGGTCGTGGTCCCAAGGACCACAATGGAGAACAGAACCTTTAATTTCCCACCAAAGGTTGCCTTGCTTTAGAGAGATGGTCTAATTCATGGCAGTATCCTTTACTCTTAGGAGTACAGGCTGGTTTTAGAGCAGTCTTCTCAACTGAGGAGTTATGTAATTGCGCCAATTACATCCAATTACATAATTAGAGTAAATAAGTAATAATATAATTAGGTGCTGTAATTATGTGGTTATGACAGGTAGCACTAATACTGATAAAAGCCATTATGAAACTTGCTAAGAACTGCGGACAGGGCAGGTGAGAACAAAACTTTCAGGGCTTCATTTGCTCAAGTCTTTCATTCTTCCAATGAGCAAAAAAAATGAATTTAATTACTATGCCAATAGCCTTTTAGTTTTTCAAATGAATGGAGGCACAAAGGACGGGCTAATTCGTGTATGTTTTGGTTCAAAAAAATTCAGTAACTAATCAGCTACGTTTTTTAACCTTCATTTATCTATTTGCAGCTGCCAAAGCTTGGGTGAAATCTGTGTGTGCAAATTACACCTCTGAAAAGGGAAGTCCAAAAATTTGGACATCATTAGCCTTCATTGTTCCAGTTACGGCATTAAACTGTCTCCTCTGGCAAATGGACACAAGGGACATTCAAGAACTGATGCAATACAAGTTATGTGCATCTCTGTGGGTCTGCCAGGGATGGTGTTGGAGGGTCAGGTGGGTCAGATAAGCAGGATTTTTTTTCTGCAGGAATGAAAATTCAACATTAATTCATGCAAGTTCTCCGTGCAAATGCAAGGCGTGTAGCCAGCTTTGCAAAGTTTCTGTCCTTTTGGATCTTGCATAATACCTGTCTGACTTCATAAAAAATGCCTGGAGAACAAACAAATAATAACGCCTACTGGGCTGATTTAATATTCATTGATACTTCACCTGATAACTGATAAAAGAGAGTGTGCAAGAAGAATGGGCATTGCTGGAAGAGCTGCAGTGCTTTATTCCCACAACATCCCCACAAAGTGTCTGCCTGAAAAGCTTCAGGTGAATAAATTGTGTGTTGCTTTACAATACATTTTATGCTTGATGCTTCTTTTCTAAAAAAAAGAATGAAAAATTAATACTTTTCATTATGAAAGCTGAAGAGCTACTGGCTATTTCTATCATTGCTCAGGGCTGTGTGCTAAGCACTGAGGCAAATCCAGAGCTGCTGGGAAAACCAAAATCACAGGGAACACGAGGACTTTGCAGACAATGTCCCCAGTCCAGAGGAAGAAAGCAAAAGATGCCCTCTGCCCCAAGGTATTTTGAGGCCAAGGATTTGCAAGATGATGGGAATGCCTCAAAACAAACCATGCTTGGAACAAAAATACGAACTTGAGAACCTGCAAAAATATTGCCTTTGAGAGAGGGTTGTGACCAACATCTCCTACATGTTTCATTCCCCTTATTCTACTGGAAAACTGGAGAAATGAACTATGATATATAAATAACCCACTTCCATTTTGGCACCCAGCCTTTCAAAAAATATTCCAAAAGCAGAAAACCATAGTATTCCTACTTGTAATCAGTTATGCTACCAGCAGGCCTTCAAACCAGATGCTTCACTGTCTGCTGGACAAATGATACACAGAAAAGACTGAGAGCCACAGAGAGGACAGTCATATTTTTGACAAGGTTGGGCAATGCAGAAAAGATGCTTCCTCTGGTGCTTAGTTAATACTGATAATCATCCCAATGTTACTTTTTGCAGTACTTTGTGAGGCAGCAGAAGACCAGTGCAGATAATATTTGGTTCCTAACTACAGTTGTAGGGATAGTGAGGATGACACTTGGAGGTTAACTCGGCTTTCTATTGCAGAAGTTGCTGCAACATGCTCCAGAGTTTTGTATTTAAGGATAGATCTGGGCCTTGAAGATTCAATTTGGGTAGAAATTCTCTCTAAATAAGCTGGCTGTGAAAACACAGAATTGAGGTTTGATCCATTCAAGCTACAGAAGCCACTCCTAATCATAATAAAAACTAATAGAGCTAAGAGAGCTTTTCCAGGAGTATCAATCACAAGGGGGTGTGACTGATACTCCATATTCAGCCATATTCAGTGTGAAACATAAAATCTCATTCTGATCCCCTCCAAAGAGGTCCTGACACTTCCCTGTTATTCCAACAACCTTATATTTATAAATATCTCTTGCAATCCCATAAGCCTTATACAGCAATGAGTCAGTTCCACTGGCAAGCCCCATGGGAAAGGTTAATTTGAAATCTGCTCTTTCCTGCCAGATCCTAACCAGAGGACAACAGAGTCTCTTACCAAGGACTTGGTCTCCTCTCCCAGCTCACCAGAATGGTCACTCAAGCTTCCAGTCTCTCACAAAGCCTGAACTAGCTTCTCTCTTTGTCTTCAGGACAAAAACCACACTCAGGCTTAATTTCTGCATGGAATGTAGTACCTCTTGTCCATGCTTGTCATATAAATTCACCACTGCCATTCTGTGTCTGAGACACAACAAACAGCTGCAAAACCACCTTTGAGAGTTTTCCTTTTGACTCTACTTTTGGTCCCGAGCAAAACTGTGTCTCTAAATATCTTCTTCCAGTCGAATATCACACTCCACTCTTCCAGTTAGATTATTGTCTTTAATTTCTTAGTATCCCTTGTACCATGCGATAAACTGTAAAATCTCTGCCTCCAAAACAAAGTGTGCATTTTTGTTCATTTAAGCACATCCAATTGCTTCTGCTGTGCAGCACCAGTATTTCTGCAGCACACCTTCCCTAGATTTTGCACTAGGAATTTAAACTACACTAAGATACAATTACTAATCCCACACCAGCCACTTGTAGGTTGTTCAAATATTTCTCTGTTTTTCCTCCACTCCTCCTTCCATTCCATGTAAGCTTTACATTTCCAGGTCCATATGCACCTCTCCCATCATCCAGAACAACTTTTAACTTTATATATACCCATGGGAAAAAAAAAATCTTCCTTCAGAGGGTTTAATAATCTCAAAATCTGGTTTACATCATCTCTCTGCCACAGAGGAACTGGGGCTTGGAGAAATCAATTCAGTGCTTGAGATCACATGAGTTTTTGGTGCTTTTCTGTTAGTATTTCAGATACTCAAACAGGAGTTCCCACCATTAATGTAAAAGTAAAACACATCAGTGAATTACATCAGAAAAGTCAAACCACTGCTGCCACAGGATGAATACCCTTACTATGAATATTAATGCATGATTAAACATTAATACTTAACATACATACCACAAAGTTTAAAATCACACAAACATAGCAGGGAGAGGAAGAGGATTAGAGAAGGACTAAACAAGTGAGACAAGCCCCAGAGTCTGGAGATGTTATTGATTCCACAAATTAAACTGCATTTCTGAGATAAGCTAAAATAGTTTCATGTATAACAGGACAACTTGCCACTGTGGATAATTCCTTGTAATGCAACAGAGGCTGCAACCATTGGTTTTAAGTTTTGGGTTAGGTTTTCCATCTCGCCCATCACGCTGCACAAGTGTAGATCCATTACTGATTACGGCACAAACCCCCTGACCTGGGCAATGAGATTGATGGTTCCAAGCTGATGGACACAGGCTGTTCCTCTTTACCTGAGCACTGAATTCCCATCACCTGCCACAGCACCTTCCCATGCAGGGATAACAGCCCTTTCAGAAGCTCCAAGCACTCAAGCACACACTCCAGCCTAAACAGGAGCCATTCCTCCCTCTAATGTGAGCTTTTCAAGGTAAGCTCTGCCTAAGCCTGCACAGTGCTTGCGAGTCATCTCTAATTTCAGCCAGATCCCAGTTAGGCATCTTGTCTAAACCAACCATTTAGGCCCTCAGTGGAGTGAGAAAGGTGAGTCACCCCAGCTCTCCTGGACATCCCTGGGAAGGCAGGATAAACAACCCAGCTCTCTGCACTGACAAGGCAGGCAGCTGGCATCGATCGCAAGCAGGAGCCTCACTTGAGGACAGCTGAAGTTAAGGGAGAAGAATCCTCCCCGTGGCTAAACTGAGGACTGAAAGGGCACCCAGCATCTCAATAATGAGGCTGGGCAGAATGTCCAATCAAAGGCCTGGTGAGGGACAACAGAGCAGATGCCCTCCACGAGAGCTGTGGCTCCAGAAATGCATCAACAGCAAAGACTGATGCGCATTTGGTCACACCCTCCAACCACAGACCCTGGCATGGGCCCTCAGCGGTGCAATACCTGCCAGAAAGTCCATGGGAAGAAAATGCTACACCAGAACATCCCAGCAGGCGGGAAGAATTCCTCAAAACTGAAGCCCCGAGCCAGGCAGACTCGAGGATCCATCCCTCTCACTCACCAGAATGAACCCTCTTGGGTAGCAGGCTGGATACGGAATGTAGTCGAACATCCCTCTGCCCCAGTGTCATCACGTTTCTCTCTCTCTCTGAGTCCAAGTCATACTCTCTCTGCTTTCAAGAGGCAGTTTCTGCAGCTCTTCAAATCCCTGCAGCTGCTCCTCTTGGTCTATTCAACAGCTTGTGCAGAGCAGTCATAGGAGAAAAGCATGAGCCCTCAACACTGACCCTGTGCTTCACTGTTCAGCAGGAGATGTTATTTTTCTGGACAGCAGCCCAGGGACACTGGACAAAGCTGGAACAGCAGCAGATGTTGTGATGCATCTCCTGCCCTGGGTTTGGCTAATGAGGCAGCAGAGCCTACAGAGCATGAGAGCACGGCTGCCAAACTGCAGGCTGGGGCCAGTGCCTTCATCCTGCTCGGGATGTGTGAGACTGACCTTTGTGGCAGACTGAGGCACGTGACAAGATCTTTCAAAGGAGGGATCGATGGCTCCCATTGTTCAAGAGAGAGGGGGAAAGGAAAGATAACTCTCTGCTCGAGCTGCAAGGAGCAGCTCTCAGCTGCAGAAAGCCCAAATTGACTTACCACAATCATTTGTGCCACGTAGCTCTCTGGGCCGGTGTATTCAGTCGGGTCTTTAACTTTGACAAGGACTATAAAGTACAAATAATGCCACATGTTGTGCTCTGACTTTATATGCTCCTCAAACGAAACGGTCTTGTTATCAAATTTGTCCCTCTCCAGTCCTGCAAAAAGACAACGAGCATAAAGGCAAAAAATAAATTTCAGCATAAAAATACCCAAGTCTGTTAAAAATGTTAGAGAAAGGAACTTAACCTAATTCAAAGGACCATAAATTTGAAGGATCTTAATTTAAAAGCTATAACTGCATACAGTAACCTTCAGGCAACAAATACCAGGCCAGAAGGCTTTCCTCACAGAAGTCTTTCAGCACAGCATTTATTCTCTTTTGTGATATTCCTCTTAATAACAACAACAGTGTAATAAATAAGTTACAGTTTTACAGTGCCTTCTATGCTGAGGGCTATAAAGTGCTCTACAAGGGTTGGCTCTGGCTCTTTCTAGATGGATGCTGGTGAGCCCACAGTGTGGAATCCAGGTCCTGGTCTTATTCTTGCACCCTTTTAGCATCAAGCATATGAACAGTCCCACTTAAGCTGGGGTGGGATTGCTTGTGTGCTTAAGCCTGGCAGAGACGGTGAGTCTCTCCAGCTTTGAAGCCACAGTGTCTTTACAGATGTGTAGTCCTAAGAAATTCTTTGGGTTTTCCCTGTCACAGGTCAAATCTCTGAAGAATAACACAGTGAGGAAGGACAGGATTCACCAGTGTTTGCCTCCATGTTACCACTTTCCTCCTTGGATCTCTCGTGGAGGCTTCCACAAAGATGTCGTGCTAAAGACACTGAAGATGTGCTCTGCACAACATCCATCCCTGCCAGCACAGCCATGGAAACACCACCAGCCTACAAAAAGGCAGGGATTTCTGAAGTCCCCTGGGGGAGTGAAGGTCTGCCCTTCTTTGTGAGTGCCCTTCAAAAAAAAATGTGATTAATCCATGGGTTCTGTGAGGCTGATTTTCACTGAATCCTTCTGTTCCCTGTTTCATATCACCTTCTGAAACAGGCAGACTTTGCTGTTGTTGCCCTTCTGGAGTGCAGTGTGCTGTGAAATGGCAAGCTGGACTTTCATCTGCATCACGCTTTGTGAAATGAAGTCAGCAGCTGCACCATCTCCATTAGTGGTGGTGATGCAAGTGTGAGCCACGGCTCTTCTCCCTCAGGTGCTGGGTGGAGACTGTGAAGTCACCTCTGAGCAAAGCCAGCTTTTGATTCATAAACCAAACCTTTTTTCCTACTGAGAGGGAATAAGTCTGGAACCAAACTCGGGCATTTTTACAGACTTCCTTGCAGAAGGCAACCACCCCTTAGATCCATACTCATTTATTGAGAAATAATTCATTTTCACTCCTTTCCCCATCAAATATCTCAGTAGATCAGTAACACCTACCACAGATGAAACAAGTTGTCTTTAGTATCTCCTCCTTTTTCTGCTTTTCACTCCTGAGATCAGCAAATGTATCAATGATGACTCCAAAGATCAGGTTCAGAACAATAATTATGACAATGAAGTAAAAGAGAAGATCATAAACAACTCGTGCAGCAAACAAGGGCTCCTGCAATAAGAAGGGTGCAATATAAGATGTAAAAATAACAGAGTTCTAAAATATTCAACAACATTTTCACATTAGCTCAAGCAAAGCAAATATTTTTTTTTTCACATGCCAAATTCTGCTAGCCTTACTCACAGACACAGAGAGGGACTACCTGGATGTACAGAGGCACAAAACCCACGTCCTTTTCTTCCCCACGACAGTCTTGGAAATCACCAGATCTCTCAGTTTCCCACACATTCACTGGGATAATAGTAAATATTACCCTTAGGGAAGCGCTTTAACGTAATTAGCCTTAAATAGCTGCTAAATGGAAAGGGTAATTTTCAAAGTCTAAGCGTTTACAGACTTCCTGGGGATAAACTTTGGTTCGTGTAGAACCTCCCAGCCGAAGAGGCAGAACCCAGATTCCTGCTATCAGCACAAGCAGCTCTTCCAACCAGAGCCAAGTTATTTGTCTCTGGACTCTTGCAAGCCCTGCTGAGATCCCACTTGTGACTTTCTTTATCACACATCCTTGTGTTATGGGGTGGCTCATCAAGCAAAGTGCTGCTAACACTGCCTTTATTTGGGATGTTCTTTTTGAACCTAAATAAAACCACGTGAAGCCACCTAAATATTGAGGGGAGTCCTTAAATGAACTGAATTTTTGAGGAAACTTATGGAAGAGGACATATGCCATGGCACACGAAATTCTGTTTTGACGTTCATGTTAGTTGGGTGCAAGTAAACAACAGGACCTATTTCAGGGCAGGTGCCATGGAATGTGAGCTAAAAATACACATTATAAATATTAAAATACTAATTATTTTATTATTAATTAATTTAATTCATTTATTTAAAATATAAACATTAAAAATACACATAAAAATACCTCAGCAGAGAGTCTTCACGTATATTTATCAATCAATCCGTTTTAAGAGTTTGCATTTGTAATTCTTAGTGTAATAGAAAAGTGATCTCCAGCAACACTTCACAGAGTGGGTCAGGTCGGAAGGGACCACAGTGGGGCACCTGGTGCCACCTCCCTGCTCCATCCCAGAGCACAGGGCACAGGGCTGTGTCCAGATGGGTCTGGAATATCCCCAGTGAGCAGACTCCACACCCTCTCTGGGCAATCTGTTCAGGGCTGGGGCACTGCACAGCAAAGAAGTTCTTCCTCCTGTGCAGGTGGAACTTGCTGGGCATCAGTTCCTGCCCGTCCCTCCTGTGCCATTGCTGGGCACCCCGAGCAGAGCCTGGTCCCTGCTCTGCCCCCTCCCTGCAGGCACTGACAGACAGGGGGCAGGTCCCCTCTCAGGGTCTCCTCTGGAGGCTGAACAGCCCCAGCTCCCTCAGCCTTTCCTCCTCACAGAGATGCTCCAGTCCCTTCAGCATCTCCGCAGCCTCTGCTGGACCCGCTCCAGGAGCTCCATGTCCCTCTTGTCCTGAGGAGCCAGATCCGGACACAGCACTCCAGATGTGCCCAGAACTGGATACAACCCTCCAGATGTGCCTCGCAGGGCTGACTTATTTAGCAGTGCTTGAAGGTTATGACAAGCTCCATTTTCCCAGAAGGGGTAAACAACTACCTAGAGTTCCTTTCTTCGAGTATCATCATCACACCAAGCTCAGCTCTTCCCATTAAATATTCCATCTGGGATTTAAAAATTACATGGATAAATCAACTGTGTGACAAGAGACCAGACTAGATACAAATACCGTCTATAACCTCCAAAAATTGACTTTGGCACTCGTGAGATGCACAGGGAGTAATGCATTTCCTCAGCCAAAACACTCACATCTTTGGAAGGCTTCCTGAGCACGTCTCCCACACCACCACCGTTTCTCAGGCCTTGGTTTAATACAGTCACAATGCACATGAGCAGGGTGTCACAGGTCCTTTCTATTCCATCCTCCTCCTCTTCACCTGCAAACAGGAGAGCAGCAGCTTTAGGAGTCACAGCATCAACTCATCACTCCTCCAGCAAAGCCACGATTTTGTTGCAGAAAGCAACTGCAGTGCACATCTGCCTTTCATATTCTTCAGCTAGACCATCCCTCCCCACGTGAACATCGCTGCTGGTGGCACACTTAGGCACATCAGGCACACTTAGCCTGAAGAGGGATGGAGAAAATCACAAGCAGCGCTCCCACCAGTGCTGGTAATGACCCAGAGCTGCCACCCCTACCCATGGGAGCACCCCTTCTCCTTCCTGGTTTCACTGGACCTCCTGAAAACGCAGAGATGAGAAGCAACATAAACACAGAACCAGCAGCACACTTGTGAAAGGATTGTCTTCCTGTGAAATCACTCCCCTACCCACCCATGTACAAGCCAAGTCATGTTAGCATTTCAGACCCTGAAGGGGGGGCTGGTTTTCAGACGAGTGAATCTGCCCACGATCTTTCCACTCGCACGCGGGTCTGATCTACATTAAACGAAAGGCTCTCCCTGACCTCAGCTTGAAAGCTTGGATTCTATTCTTATCTCTGCTGCAGAGCTGCTGCGTGGTTTTGGCTGAGCCACAGAGGGTACTATTGTGCAGGAGATGTTTGAACGTGCAGAGGAGCTGGGCTGGAACAGCAGTCCCCGGGGGGATTCTGTCCACGCCGGCCAGAGTTCCTCCCACCACGCACTGGCTCCCATGCTGGGGCTGCAGCAACAGCCTCCCTTTTGAAGAGCTCTGCTTGAGCTGTTCCATGTGTCCTGCTGGCTTGCACTGAAGGGTCAGAGCTGGGATTGCCATCTCTCCTGCCTCCCTTTCTCTCGAGGGATGCGCTCGCTGAAGGCACCGAGTCACACTCGGTTTGCTTCGTGCACTGGCTGTAACGTAATTTAATAAACAGCAACATCCTGCTGTGATGGTAGACTGGGACACACATTTCACAGCCCCAAACTACCACATCTGGGCCCCCAACACGGGATTGGATAAATTGAATTGACTGAAAGCACTCTCACTACAGACAAGTGATTTGGATTTAAGACATGGGATCCCAAACTGGGGTGCCCGTGTCCCCACTGGGATGGGCACAGCACTGCTGGGATCTGCTGCTTTTGCCAGCACTGCTCTTGCTCTGCAACCAAATTAAAGGAGAAAGAACTCCTGATATAACAAACTTTGAGCAAAAAAAAAAAAGCAAAAGCTGACATCAGGATAGACTTCCCATGAAAATATATGGCCATTAAAGACATTACTACCACTAGTAATTCCAGATTTAAAAATAACTGCTTAAATGTTGAAATCGAAAGGATTGAAACAAGAAACCTTTTTTACCCTGCCATATCTATTTTTGGGGTTTTTTTGGTTGGCTTTTTTCACTAGCACAGTGATGTTCACCATATAAACTAATACTTGCTTTATTTCCTCCTTCCAAACAACACTCCATCAGGTTTTCAGAGACAATATCTATGCTTGAGAAGGTGACCATCCACAATACAAATTAGAAGCCTTGCTAAAAGCCATGGCCTGTATTTGATTTAGGTAGCTACAATATTTTCTATGTTCACAAGACCAGGGCCAGGTGCTGGAAACAACAGAGGTTCAGATGGTGGAGGATCAAACAGGGCTGAGAACTGGAAGCTGCAACACCAGAGAATTATCCACCAGCAGCCCTAACACACAGCATTCATACTTTTACAAACAGGTACCTGTGCACCTTCCCAGCACAGGTCTTTATGGGTTACAGAGCACAAAGAGACATGTACTGCAGGATGTGAAGCTCCTTTAAGTGATGAAGTGCTTTACCAGGCATGGGCTTAATTTATATGGAGATGTCTTTACACTGAAGAGTGGGGGACTCCAAGAGAGATTTGACTTCCTTTTGAACAGGTGATTCACTGGCTAAGGGGAGCAAAACTCCTCTTGGTGAATGTTGGGGTTTTTTTCATGCTACTGGATAAATAAAATTTCTTCAAGATTAACTGGCAGTGCCCTCAGATGTCTTGTACAGCCCCCTTTCATTATGGTTTGATTTTAAAGCAGCAGTACCCGAACAATAAGAAATGTGAGATTTCTATCATTTAAAGAGCTTGGCAAAAGCCACACTGCATCTCTTTTGACTGATTGATTACTCTTTGAATGCAGCAGCTTTGCCAATAGCTCTTAGACTGTTTTCTCTATCTAGTCAGACAGCTTCCCATGTTGTTTATGAGGCCTGTTTACACATCAACTGGGCAGAAAAAGCCTCCTTTTACAGCCCTCTCCCTGGAGTCTTTGATCCTAAAAACCTCAAAAATGGGTAGTGGAAGGATAAAACTCATGAAACAGCATTGTACTGGCACACAGGGTAGGAAGGGACAATTTACGGCCTCAGTTTCAGCCCCCAGCAACCACAGGCAAGTGGGGCAATAAATATTTTAAGCCTGTGGACCAACCACTGTGCACACACCTCCACTGCAAAGGCCACGACATGTTAAAGCAAACTTATAAATAGTTTATAATATAATAATATATAAATAGATATCATATATAATATATATATATAATAATATATAAATATATAATAATATGTTAAATATCTGCAGTGAAAGACCAACCACCACAACTAGACTGTGCCACATGAAAAGGGTGGGAGACAGACAGCCCTGGATCTGGATTCTTAGGTCTTCTGGCTACACTGCAGCCTTGGCCTGGAGGTGCCTAGAGAGAATACACAAAAGCTTGCTGATTTTCAACCTGTGCCACGAAAATCAACCTCTGTGGCCCTGAGTGGAACTCACAGTGGCTCAGTGTGTGGAGGTGAGGATGCTGCAGACAAGCAGCAAGCTTCGTCTCTGAGCTAAGTCACTTGGCAAGAAGCAGCCTGCACATTCAGGCATAATGATTCAGCAAGCTCTTCTCATAACAAAATTCATGTCAGTGCATTTGGAAAGCAGGTGTGGGAAGCATTCCCACTAACAGCAAGCTGCCAAGCAAGCTCCAAGGCTTGCAGGAATGAGCACTCCTGGCTTACAACAATGATCATCACTTCTCACACCAACAAAAGTCCCTGCCATAGTCACACACCACTCACAGAATCCCAGAATGGCCTGGGTTGGAAGGGACCTTAAAAACCATCTTGTTCCAACCCCCCTGCCATGGGCAGGGACAACTTTCATTGGATCACATTGCTCAGAGCCCCATCCAACCTGGCCTTGGACACTGCCAAGGATCCCTTGGTTGTCCCTGACCATCAATCTGAGGGAATGTCTGTTCTCACCTGGGTTAATGACTGGGATGCTTGTGGAACAGTTCTCTTTTGCACAGGCTCCCATCATTGATGTGAGGGTTGTAGTGGGGACTTCACCAATACCTGTGGGAAGAGCAGTGTCTTGACAAAAAGACAGACATGACATTGATGCTAAGTTTTAAATCATTATTTTCTAGAAACGAGTCACTGAGCTGGGAGGTTAAGAAGAAAAAACAGCACAAATTATACCACCAATTCCTCCTTCCTCAAAGAGTTTGCCTCAAGAGCTCAAAGCAATCACAGTGAACAAAAACACAGTTTTATATTTACTGTATATCACAGCTATTCCCATTTCATCTCCTGAAATTAATGAATCTACATCAAATGCTGCTGCTTCTGGTTAGAACAAAATATATTCAAGGCAAGAAACAACTGTCAGATATGAAAATAATGTCAGTTTTAAAACCATTAGATAAATTATTCACAAAAGCTGACAAGAAGGACACCAAGCTGATGTTCAGTTATCCTGAATGTAGAATATTTAAGGGTTTTCAAGGATTATAACATAGTTTGTACTCATTTGTAAATATGTATGGGTTTGTGTAAAACACTAATTTAACATTCCCAAAGTGGGTAAATGTGTACATCAGCTTGATTTTATCAAACCAATTTTATCTTGAGCATCTTCAACAATTTTCTGCATTTCAAATCAGAGATACAAAAAGGTTTAAGGAGAAAAAAAATGAAGGCAAAATCACACAACAGAAGTAGCAGACTAAGACAATCCATGTAATGGAGAAAACACACACTCTGACTTTCTGCTCCTTTATAAAGAAAAAATTGAAAGCACTTGTCCTGGGAAGCAGAAGGTTCCATCAGCATGCAGGCCAGCACGTTTTCTTGATGAGTTTTTGATCAGCAGTGGCAATGTATGAAGCCAGCAAGAAAATACCCACACCACAAAAGTCTGCCAGGAGCTCAGCAGAAGCAGCACAAACACAGAGCAGCCACTGCACCAGCTCAGACCAGCACTGGCTGTAATCCTCGCACCTCTTTTACTAAAATGGTCCCAAAAATGAACCTTCACGTCATAAATCCTGTCCCAAAAATGAACGGCGAGTCAAACAAAAGCCAACTTAGCCTTTAAAGGATGATCAGTGGAAGAAGAAACCCCTCAAATAATGGGATGTTAAAGAATTTTGTCGAGTTCCCCCTTTTTTCATACCAAACCAGCTATACAAGAACACCATCCCCACGAGTCTCGCGTGGCCTTTGCCTTGTTTGCGTGCCTTAAATCCTGAGGAAACAACCTCAGGAAAGGGCTGGCAACCCCTGAGTGCACACAAACCCCGGGCTGGATCCCTCCAGTCGGTCCTGTGCTTGTGTGCAGGCCTGGAGAGCTCAGCCCTGGGGAGAATCCCAACCCTTGGAATTGAATCCCCAGCCGGTCCTGGGTATTTCCCTGCAGTCCCTTCCCTGCCTGGCAGCACATCCAAAGGGCTCAACACATCAGACCTGGCTCTTGTCTAGCAAAGCAAGTTTCTAACTCTCTTATTCACATTTAACTCCAGAAAGTTGAAATTCTGGCTCTTTAAAAACTGGTTAAAGAAACCTCCCAATGATTTTACTGAAGCCAGGATTATGCACAGATTTTAGGAAATACACACTAAATTTAGAGATGCTCCAGGAAACCTCCTATCAGTAGATGAGTGAATTCTGTAATAAGTTCCTGTTGGATGAAGCATAAAAAGTAATCAAATGAGTACACCTACTGAACATGCTAAGATCATATGCCTCATACAGTGCACAGAAATTACTACAAGCTGCTTTTAAGGTAGGATAAGAACCAGTAGAATCCTTTGAGCTGCCTTTCCAAATAATTAAGAAATAGAGGTGGGGTTTGTTTTGTTTTCTTTTCTTTTCTTTTCTTTTTTTAATGTTACCACGAGTTTTAAAAGCGAACATAACAAATCAAAGGTGTTAGGTTTTAGTATTCCAACAAATAAACCCAGCCTAAAACAACCCCATACGCATTAAATTTTACACAGAGACTTATTTGGGAATTAGTTCTGCTCTCACGGGCACAGATAAAGGAGTTTGATGTCCTTCGGTGAAATTTAGGTTAGACAGACAGAAAAGCAATATATTGGAAGGCAATTTTAATATAAAACCCAATACCTGCAGCAGGGGTCCTGATTTTCAACCTGTCCACCTCCATGATAAAGTCATCCTTCAGGAAGAGGAAGCCAATGATGGAGAAGAGATAAACCAGGATGAGTGCCAGCACTGCAGTGAGGATAATGGAGCGACCATTCCGGGTGACACTTTTTATCACATTTAGCAGGGTCTCTTCCCTGTACACCAGATCAAACAGCTGGGAAAGGCACAGAGGAGAAGACAAATGAACACAAATGGGACAATCTAGGGATGCCACACAGAAAAACAACCCGGACCGTGGAAACATGGATGGAGACGTGTCCTACTTGCTCAGCTGCATAAGTCCACGGCTCGCACTGATTTCAGTGGGAATTGGGTGTGCTTATGGAGGAGAAAATCCAGCACAGAGCTGCAGAGTTTAAGGAAAACCACAGCAAAATCCAAAGTCACAAAGTAAACGTGAGCCTGATCCAGACACGGGGAGCTGGAACCAACAAGTTTCATTCTTTCCCCCATGTTCAGCACCAGGGTGAAAAACAGCCTTCATACTGTGGATCTATACCTACAAATTAATTTTTCACCTCCCATTTGGTAGTTTATTATCGTGGGCTGCAACTCAAAAATGCACTCGGACCTGTCAGTAATTACACGTCTGTGAACTCTTTCTTTGAGCTCGTGGCATCATTCAAAAGTCATTCACCTGTACGAGGACCAGAGTCACCTCTTTGTAAGTCAAAGCAAATTCATGGCACTGTTTGGGTAAAAATAGAAACTTCTATTCTTCTCTACCCTGCACTACATGCTTTCCTGATATTTAACTTTAAAGAAAAGTGTATATTAAGATAATACTGCTCTAAATGCCAAAGGCCTAAAATAGCAATTAAATGTGACAGGAGCTTTACAGGAACCTGTAACTTTTTTCCTCTTACAATTTTACTGATGTTCTATAGCGCTTTGGACCTTATCTATAATGTATGTATTTCCACTTCAAAACACTCAGATTACAGATAAAAAGTGACACACTATGATTTATCAGAATGTTCCACAGAAGAAGGTATTGGCCACAATTTATAAGATATCCACAGCCTTGTGAAAGGATTAATAATAAAGGAAGAAAGAGGGAAGACAGTTATCATTCATTCCATAGAAGGCAATGACTAAAATGAGGAACAAATATCAGAGCTTAGAACACATCCACTACTAAGTGAACACCTGGAAGGAACCCGGAAAAGTGGACAACTATAATGTCCATGAATAATGGACACTGGTCAATAGCAGGAACTGAAAAAAGTACATAAAATGTTTCTTTAATTACTTCACACTTTGCAAAGTATTTTAAGATAGAGGTCACCTCACTCACTGAAGGAACAGCAGATAATTTGCTGTGCACTTTCTAAGCAGGAGAGTGACATCCATTTGAAAAGGGTCCTGCAGCCACAGCCACAATCTTGGCTCCTTTGCAATCTGCCCAGACTTTGAAGCCAAGACTTGAATGCCAGGATGTGGAAAGCCTGACTTCAACAGGAGCTCAACCAGAGTTAAGCACCGAGCTCCTGATAATTTTAGTGTCCCTGTGAAATGCTGGGAGTTCACAACCATTCAGGAAGCTGAGAAGAACTGCAACAACAGGAAAGAGAACCCGCAGAGATGGCCACAATTCAATCAAGTCTCCCTGCAAGTTTCACGTGTTCCAGAATAAAGCAAAAGGATTAGAAAAGAAGAGCAGTGAAACACCTTTTCCTGCTATTCAGCATGAAGGGAGCAGTTAGTGGAGTTTAGCATAATTTTCTGTGATTCATTCTCACCGCACCTGTATCATGTTATAAAAAGGCACTCCATCTGGGTAATGGCAACAGGAGAAAAGGAAGTGGGATCCATCTAAAGGGATGGATCTCCCCACTACACCAGAGGCATGCCATGCCCATTTCCCAAGTAATTTTATAAAAATTTATTTTATTAGGGATACTTCGGTATAGGTACCATGCACACACTGGTGGACAACAACTCCTGTCCCAGAAATGCCATGCCTGACACAAGATACAGGAACAATGGACACTGAATATGGCGAAATCTGGGAGAAAGGAGAGGGTTGGGTGACGACTGCCTGAAAAGAAAGGAGCAAACAGCTCTTAAACTGATAAAACAAGTCCTAACAGAAGCGGGTTCTAATAAAAACAGCAGCTCCTAAGGGGCAGCAACACAACGGCATGCTAAAAATACACATGACTTGGCTTGATTGTCAGGAAGAAATTGAAGACAGCTGCATGGGTAACGGTATTTGCTATTTTTGCAAAGTTTTCCCCCTCCACAGCAGCACACACCTACCAGGAAACTGTAGAAGAACTCGTGCACACAGAGGCCCAGCATGCAGACCAGCACATACGCCACATGGTAGAGAAATGCCATGTCCATGATGACGGCTCTGTAGCCACGGGTGAAAGTGCCACGGTTCCCAACAAAGCTCACCAGAAACACTATTTTGTTGCAAAGCTGTGGGGAACAAAGGCCAGGTTTATTCCATCAGGAAAAAAATAAATCCTGTCTTTTATTGCTGGCATTTCTGCCTAACCAGGTTGGTTTGACTGAAGGCTCAACTTTTAGATAGCTGGAGTGAGAGGGGAGGAATCCAGCTCTGGTGGCACGCTGGGAACAAGTGCATCACCTCCCTGACACTGCAGTGTGCCTCATTACATTGGGATTTATTTCTATAATATTAGTGAGGAGGTGAGAGGGATTAATGTCATGAGGCATTAAAAAAAAAACCCAACCAAGAGCTGGGGAGCGAATTCCTAACAATTTTGAGTTTAGGCTCCGGAAGAGCAGCTAGGCTTGCTGCCACAAAGGGAACAGAAGCAACACAACAAAGAGTGTGTGGGCTGTGTGGGATCTACCATCTCCTTCAGATCATGGTTTTCAATGCAAAATCCCTAAAAACAAGGCCAAGCAAACCAAAAGTGGGGGCATTTTTGAAGCACAGCATTTAATCAACAGCATGAGACTCTCTGCTGCTCACGAGCTTCGCCCAAGCACAAAGAGCAGCGCAGAAGTGAAAAGGTGAGGTCTAACCTCACCTGTCTGGCAGTCCAGGACAAGCAATGAGGACTCAACATATTTCTTTTGGTCACAAATTTGACATGGGCATGCACTTTACTTGCCTCTACCTTTGGCTGCATGTGTGGGTAGCTTTAAGGATGTGAAATTCCCACAGAACCAGTGGCAAATTGCCCAATACTTTGTGCTGAGGTGAATTAGAGCTGTAGCAGTCGGGCAGAAATCCAAATAGATGACTTGTGAGCATGACTGGGTATCTCAGCAGGCTCAGTAAGCATGCAAAGTTACTCAAAAGTTAAGAGATCCAGCAAAGGGAGGAGAGAATGTTTAATTTTGAAAACTCTTTCCTTCTCAAAAATATCTCTGAGGTCACAGAAACATTTCACAAACTGGTGTCAATATTGCTGAGTGTGCCGGTAGAGACAACCATTCTTTTCACATGAGAAACTTTAATTGCACTTCTACAGCAATATTTCTTTAAATTTCATATTGATTTTGGTATTGAAATATTTGCATATGCACATAACCAAACCAGCTTTTTTTTTTTCTTAGCTTCCCACTTTGCTGACACTGCTGTTTCAGGATGACTGGAAATGCTTTATTTTTTTGGCTCAACCAGTGAACCAGAAAAAGGAGTTTTTGCACAGCTCTAATCACAGGGAGCTTTTTAACAGGGGACCCTTCACATCTTTCCTTGTGCTGAAGGGGAAATCCAGCTCGCTTTCAACATACTTACATTAGCAGCACCAAGAAGAATCAAGGTAGGACCGAGCCCTATGGTATATATGGACCTGAGAATCACAGACACCAAAAAGGGGCGAATGCCCACAGGTTTGGAGATGAAAAACAGCATTGCTGTACAGAGAGCCACTGCTATCCAGAGGAGCATGGAGAACAACGGCGACAGCGTGCCTGTGGGGAGGAGAAAGGCAGAGCTGAGAGGGGCATCTTTGGAGACTCCACTTTTCCCCAAGAAACAGCCCCCTGGAGGATCAACTCCTTCATCAATATATCTAAGAGGAGCGTGATCCACACCCCACAGACCACACCTAACTGAAGGGAGAGCTGTTGTTCCCCTGGCACCCTGGAGGTTTGCTCAGGTAGTAACAAGGGCAGCTAATGAAGGTCTCATTAAAATCCGAGCAGTGCCCCGAGGTGGAGCAGCTCATCTCGTCCTTCTTCCCGCATCGAGCTGCTAATCAGCTCCCTTCTCAAGGGAGCACCACTAGGGCTGCTCCAGGATAATTCCATGACTGCTCAGCCACGGGACAGCCTGTCCATGGGGGCAGGGTCACGTTTCCATGCCCAGCTAGGGACAGAGTGGCTGGAGAGGGGTCAGGCTGGAAGGGACCTGGGGGTGCTGATGGACAGGAAGCTCAACATGAGCCAACAGTGTGCCCAGGTGGCCAAGAAGGCCAATGGGATCAGGAATAGCATGGCCAGCAGGACAGGGCAGGGATCCTTCCCCTGAACTCTGCCTTGGGGAGGCCACACCTTGAGTGTTGTGTTCAGTTCTGGACCCCTCAGTTCAGGAAAGATGTTGAGGTGCTGGAGCAGGTCCAGAGAAGAGCAACGAGGCTGGGGAAGGGACTGGAGCACAAGTGCTGTGGGGAGAGGCTGAGGGAGCTGGGGGGGTTCAGTCTGGAGAAGAGAAGGCTCAGGGGTGACCTCCTCACTCTCTACAACCCCCTGAAGGGAGGTTGTACCCAGCTGGGGTTGGTCTCTTCTCCCAGTCAACCAGCAACAGGACAAGGGGGCACAGGCTGGAGCTTTGCCAGGGGAAATTGAGGTTGGATGTTGGAAAGAAATTCTTTCCAGAGAGAGTGATCAGGCATTGGAATGGCCTGCCCAGAGAGGGGGTGGATTCACCATCCCTGGAGTTTTTTAAACTGAGATTGGCCATGACACTCAGTGCCATGATATGGGAAAGGGACTGGAGCTGGACCAAGGGTCGGACTCAAAGATCTAGGAGGTCTTTTCCAACCCCATCCATTCCATGACTCTCTGATTTTATGATTCTATGAAGCACCCTGGCTGGAGAAGCAGCTTTGTGTGGGTGTGCAGTGGCAGCCACGGGCAAGGAGCAGGCAGCATCTGCATGGCCAGGAGCAGCTGGATGCAGAGCTGTGGGTCCTGCTGAGCTCCCTGAGGGCGTGTGAGCCTGTGCAGCCAAGCCCCTGCTGCTCTGCAAGATGCTGCCTGCAGGCTCTCCCCGAGATCTGAGAGATGCCCCTGTTTTCCCTCCTCTCCTCTCTGCTCAAAGCCCTGGAAACACACCACGTTGCTGTGATATAAAAAAGCACATTCAGATCTCGGGGCACTGTCACACTTGTACACTGACTTCTATTGTTACGGGAGGGACTGAGAGGTCAGTGACGGGGGAGAAGGGAATAGAAAATGTAGCTAAACTCACAATGGGAATCATGCTATCTCTTTGGCAACGGGCACACAGCTGAGCAGCATCACTGGGATTAGGGAACAATGAGATGAGGCCCGAGCCTCGATATTTGGATGGCATCTGAACTTTCCCAAAGTTCAGGAGTGTTTATAACCCCGGCAGGAGGTTCAAGGCTCTGCCAGACAGTTTATCTGCCAGCAAGATTTGGAAAATTTTAATGGATCCTAAAAAATAACTTTCAAGTGGATCTGAGAGGCTGAAGGTGCCTGTGGTTCTTGAACAAAGCGGTTTTCCTTCTTCACTGCTTCAGGTCCAGCAGCTTCAGGTTGCAGGACCCACACCAGTAACATGTGCAGACAGGCACGCCAGAGGCAAGGAGTCTTCAAAACATCATGGAATGGCCTGGGTTGGAAGAGACCTTAAAGATCATCCAGTTCCAACCCCCTGCCATGGGCAGGGACACCTTCCACCAGCCCAGAGTGCTCAGAGCCCCATCCAACCTGGCCTTGGACACTTCCCGGGATGGGGCAGCCACAGCTTCTCTGCCCAACCTGTGCCAGGGCTGCCCACCCTCACAGGGAACAATTTCTTCCCAATATCCAATCTAAACATCCTCTTCTTTAGTTTGAAGCCATTCCCTCTGGCCTTGTCACCTCAGGCCCTTTTAAATAGTCTCTCTCCATGTTTCCTGTAGGCTCCCTTCAGGAACTGTCTTCAGCTGGAGCAGTTTTGCTTATGTCATATGACATAAGAACTACTAAAAGGCAGCATTTTGGGATGATTAGCTCAGCACAGGCACCTCAGACAGGTGAGCAGAGGTGGATTTAAGCAACGTGAAGGGGAAAAAAAGGGGAGACAAGCCCCTGCTGTTGAGTCAGGCTTTGGTGGAGGGGGAGGCTGGAATTGAGGAGGCTGCCTTGTGACCTGCTAATCCCATTTGGTGACATTTATTGTTTACTGCTCAGGATTCCCTTTGGCTTTTACAAGCACTAGGAACTGGAAAATCCTGAAATGTGCTCTCACTGGATTACTGAGGCCACCTCAACTAATACTTCTATAAATCTGCAGTCCAAAATAAGCATTAATACCTACTGATTGCAGACCAGAGGACTTCCATGAGTATAGATTAGCTAAAACATACCAGCTTAAAAGGTTTACTTTTAACTCTTCTCCTCTCATCCTCCATGGGCTTGTGCACTCCTGGTGACCCCTCAGTTTACAAACAGGCCAGCACTATGCACAAATAGTCCCCTTTTCCAGGGCTCAGGCTTTGCTTTCCCACGGAGGGCTGTGGAGGTGGCTGAGCTGGGACCTGCAGAGACCACCCCACGCCAGTGCCTTTGAATCTGCTGCCTTTCTGCTTTGCCAGCCAACAGGAATGTTTGCCAGTGCCAGCTGGGGTGCTTGTGAAAAGCACATGTATCTACTAGAAGCTGGACTGCTTCCACCAGCCCAGTTCACATGCCATCACACAGAGGTGACTCTCAGTCACATTACTGGCTGCACATGAACCAAAGCCCAGAGGTGAATGGCTCTGCTCCCATTACCAGCACTCTCAACTCTTTAGTCTTCTTTATCCCAATTAAGCTTGTTTTGGCTTCAAAGAGGCCTCCTGCTAGTCTGCTGCATTTACAGCAAACAATAAAATTCATTAAATATTTCCTGTGACACGGGATGAAGCAGAGACAGTCACAGGTTTTAAGCATACTTTCATATAATGCATTTATCCTCTGCATCACTTATGCCCTTTTATCCCAATAAACAGCACAGTCAAAAGCCAACAAGCTATAGTTTTCAAACCATTCTATTCCATATGTTCTCAAGGCTGCAAGTCATTCAGTTTGGTCAGTTTTAAGGAATCTCTGTCCCTCTGCTGCCAGGAATTCTCCTTCAGTTCAGAAGCTGAGGGTGTGCAATAGGACACTGCAATATGGCAATATATATAAAATAAAATAAAATAAAATAAAATAAAATAAAATAAAATAAAATAAAATAAAATAAAATAAAATAAAATAGGTCAGGTCATCCAGATAATCTTCAGCTTCTGTCCATTTTACTCCACAGTGCAGAACACAGATCAACTACCACATTTCAGACAACATCTGGCACATACTTAGGAGACACTAAATGGCTTCTGCAGCACCTGAAGATGCAGTTTAATTAGTTACCTCTGAAAGGAAACCATTTAAAATTAAAAGGAAAAACAAAACCAAACTCCACTTGCCTTCATCTCCATCATCTCCAAAAGGGTAGAAGAGAGCAACTGCTAAATTGATGAACACAGCAAGGTTGAAGGAAATGCTCCCCCAGAGAGAGATGTGTCTGGAGAACCAAAACAGGGTTTGATTATCTAGAAAAGGGAGAAGAGCAGCAATCAGTGAAATGAAAACAGAAAGAAACTCAACCAGTAATAATCTGAAGGACATGAAAAAATACAAATTACTGTAGAAAATATGCAGATCTTTAAAATTAACTAACATACACAGATATTAAACACAGGTTTGCCATAAAACATAGTTTCAAGCCAAGCTTTTAATCCAAAGATATATGGGAGTTTTGCCTCTGGTAAGATTTTAGGACTGAGTCTTTTGCAAGAGAGTCTTTTCAGCTGCCTATGAAACTGCAGCCTCTGTGCTTGGGGACACAAAAAGCAGATTTTAGCACTCTGAATGCCAGTTAACCAGAAGGGCCAGAACGGGTCATCCAGATAACCTATTTGGACCAAGTACACTGATGGTCTCATGCAAAGGAGGATGGAGTAGGAATGCTTTCAGAGCTGTGGCTTTCTCCCCACCTCTGTCAGACTGAAAACATCTTGATTTTGCTTTGCTCAGGGAAAATTTGGTCTGACTGGATTCTGCTGCTACAAAAGCTGCCTATTTCCTGCATGATACTCAGATGTCCAAGGTTGCCTGCTGACAAACAGCTCTGCCCTCCTGCTGGAAAGGACTCAAGCAAACCACGATCTCCATATGTGAAGAGCTGCACAAACACACAGAAACAGTCTGTATCCCCGAGAACCCATAACCTAGATAGGGAAGGCTAGAAAGGGAAACAGGATTAAGATTTGGTGGCCACACTCATATAAGTGAGTCAGCTGAGAACACAATCAGAGGGTGCTGAGACCCAAGCAAGCACTTCACTCGTATCACATATGTTTAAATGAACGTTGAAAACAAGATTCTATGTGCAATAGTGTAAAAAACCCCTCTGGCCAGAGGGGTTTTGAACACAATGGATCCCATTAATTCGATTTTAAAGTACTGCAAACCTTCTGCAAGTATGCAGAACAACCTGCTAACTTTTTGTAAACAGCAGACTTCCCCAAGTGCCTATGGCTGGGTCAGGCTTTAGTCTTCACCAGACTTTAATGGCAGATACTCAGATTTCCCTGTGATAACCTCATGCTGCTGACTGCTGAGACTGAAGCATTTGGAGCCCCTGCAAATGACATCTGTCCATGTTAGCAGCACACTCTGCATGCTCACAGGTACTTGGCTAAAGCATCAGCTGAGCCCCAACCTGTATTATCTGTTCAAATAAAAAAAGCCCCACCACGGAGACCAGTGACCCATTCCACTGATGAGAGGAACTGAGCAATTTCTGTTCAGAATAAAAATAAAGCAATTTTCCCTGTTTATAGCATTAGGCAGGTCTGATCTATCTAAATGTTGACTTGGGCTCTATTATTTATGTTTCTTAAGCAAAAGCCCCAGATATGATTTTGTTACTGAAGCAATTTTTCTCCAATACCAGTGACTTTTATTCCCAAATAGAATGTGCAGATAGGGAGTTATTTTGGAATAATTTATTTTTCAACTTCTATTCCAGTCAGTTTGCCAGTACAGGTAAGTTCTTAGAGTGCCACCAAGAGAAGAAGACCTGGGCTGAGAAGTTTCATGCTGAAGACTTATTACTGCTGATGAAAATTACAGCCTGAGAATTGTCATTTACAGAAACTGCAACCAACATCCACGTTTCCATCATGTTAAGGATGCCACATATTGCTTTGACTACACAAACTCCCTGCTGCTCTGACCACAGACCCTCTTCCTCCACTCCTTCCTGATCAATTGCTGTGAGAGTTGATGTGTAGCACTCCTAAAATATCTGCATTTAAGAGGAGTGATGTGATCACCCTCATGTGTTTTTGTGCATGTTCAGCCTGGAGAAGAGGAGGCTTTGGGGGGACCTCCTTGTGGATTTCCAGTGCCTGAAGGAGCCCACAAGGAGAGAGACTATTTCCAAGGGCCTGGACAAGGGGGAATGGCTTCAGAGTGACAGAGATCAGGGTTAGATTGGATATTGGGAAGGAATTGTTCCCTGTGAGGGTGGGCAGGCCCTGGCACAGGTTGGGCAGAGAGGTTGAGGCTGCCCCATCCCTGGAAGTGTCCAAGGCCAGGTTGGATGGGGCTCTGAGCACCCTGGGCTGGTGGAAGGTGTCCCTGCCCATGGTAGGGGGTTGGGATGGGATGATCATTAAGGTCCCTTCCTGTCTAAACTCTTCTGTGATTCTATGATATATAAAATACAACTTTCTGCACCAAAAGCAAAGGGCAGAATCGAGAGTGGCCAAGCTGGCAGGAGCCTCCAGTCCCTGGGACAGCAGCAGCAGCAGCCCCATTCCTGGTGAGGGCCAGCAGCTCTGACAGCATCACAGAAGATGCTGAGTTGGAAGAGACCCACAAGGATCAACGAGTCCAACCCTCAGCCCTCCACGGGACCATCCCCAGGAGTCACCCCCTGTGCCCCAGAGCATCATCCAAACGCTCCCTGAGCTCTGCCAGCCTTGGGGCCGTGCCCACTGCCCTGGGGAGCCTGGTCAGTGCCCACCACTCTGGGGGAAGAACATTTTCTTAATACCCAACCTGACCCTCCCTGGCACAACTCCAGCCATTCCCAGGGTGCTGTCCCTGGTCCCCACAGAGCAGAGAGCAGTGCCTGCCCCTCCTGAGGAAGCTGTACCTGTGATGAGGTCTCCCCTCAGTCTCCTCTTCTCCAGCTGAACACACCAGGTGCCCTCAGCCACTCCTCAGGCAGCATCCCCCTCTTTGTTGCCCTCCTTTGGACACTCTCTAATGGTTTAATGTCTTCCCAACACTGTGGTGCCCAAAACTGCCCCAACATTGCAGGTGGGGCCACTCCAGTGCAGAGCAGAGCAGGTCAATCCCCTCCCTCTCACAGCTGGGAATGCTTTTCCTGGTGCCCCCCAGGACAGGGATGTCCCTCCTGGCTCCAGGGCACTGCTGACTCGTGGCCAACTGGCCACCAACCAGGACCCCCAGCTCCCTTTCCATGGCACTGCTCTCCAGCAGCTCATTCCCACCAGTGAACTAATCTAGAAACTCAGAGCACCTGCCTTGGCTTGGTTGCAGCTTCTCCTCGTGCCCCTGGTTTGCCCTCTCCCCCCTGACCCTGGCCATGCCTGCCAGCCTGTCCCAGTGCCACACCAGTATGGGCTCACTGGGACACACCTGCAGCCCAGTCAGGCCAGGCTCATGTGAACTGGCAGAGGGGAACCCACTCCATGGGACTCGGGTGGATTTAAAGCAGCTGAGGTTCTGGTGAGAGATGTTTTTAAGTGACTGACATTTACAAGTGCTTTTAATGGTCTTTTAGGAATCTGCAAACCTCAAATATGCAGCTACACATGTTTTTGTTAAATATTAGGGGCCTTGGCTTAATTAGGTGCAATGCTATTGAGTGTGGGAGAACTACACCCAGTTCATCCATCCCTCAATTTAACTTCTGGAGTCCAAGACATCATCTTGAACACATTACTAACTGCTCCACATTATGCCTCTTTTATGGATGGCATGCAAGTGTCTCAGCTGACCTGCACTCCCAAGCCCTGAACAGTTTTGTCTGGTGTGCTACCAGAGTGAACAGAGAAAAGTATACCATTAAAATGAAAGGATTTTAAGATTTAAACCACGGGTTTAGCTCAATTAAGGGGTCTTTTAAATTGTACTACTTACTCCTAATTTTCTTTTGCCATTTCATCTCGTTGTAGAGATCCTCTGTCTGCTGGAAGAAGTCGTTGACTTTGCTCCCTTGCTCATCTCTCTCAGTCGTGTTGAACACTCGCCACTTGGACTCCCGAGTGAGGAACTCACAGATGTTGGGCACGGGGAAGACGATCTGCTCCATCGTCCTGTCGTGGCGGACGATCTGGAAACAACCCACACATTTGGGTCAGGATCAGTGACCATCCAATCACTGACTCATATCTTGTTCACAGCTCCCCTTTTATTTACAAATTAACGTGTAAATATTTGAGCATTACAGTCAAGCTGAACTGATCAATCCCAAAACAGAGTAAGGCTGCTTTTTCATTTTCAAAAGCCTGCCTGAGTAAGGTGGCCAATACCTGCCTCAAGCAAAATCTAGGTCCAGGTTCCCCAAATATATAGATGTTCTAACTCAGAATGCTTCTGTTTGGCAGCAAATTGAAACAAGCCTCTCCCAGTATAAGGTGCAGAAGTTCAGGGGCTTTCTGCTCAGATTACGAATTTATTTTCCCACCTTGAGTCTGTTTCTATGATGGGATAAAGTTGCGAAGGTGAACAGGCAAAAATAGCACCTTGTTACTCAGACAGGACCCGTATCTTGTCAGTCTGCTTCTTCTTACTTGGCAAAAACCAAGGTTCTGAATTGTTTGTATTTCAGGACTGACCAAGTTCTCAGTAAGTGGGCTACATTTTATTTCATCTCACCACACTCACATCAAAATTGCTTCCCCATTCTGATCGTGGACTGTGCCTTACTAAAAATACAGAAACGGGTAGAAAACTCATTTTGACTCCTACACCCATGACTCTGCACTGCCACTGGTGAAAAAAAAACCCACTATTTGACTTTCAAATCAAACAAATGAGATACCTTAATATAGGGGAGATAGTATCTGATAGTCCAAACAGGTCTAGGGCTGCTTAGATGTGAGCATCTATGTTGTGCAGCAGCAGTGCTGGGCTGCAGAAGTAGCTATTGGCCATGTAAAAAATGACCACAGGGCCTGTTTAATGCCTGAATTTACCACCCATGCAGACAACTGGGCTGATAATTGCCAGGAGATGCCTCAGTGACACCCAAAGTATTAAAACATGTGAAGAGGAGCACTGAGCTGCCTCCTGGACAACCACAGCCACGGAGCTTCCATCTGCTCTGGGGTGGGATAACGTGAGTTTCCATCTGTTCTGGGGTGGGATAACATGAGGTATCAGGCAAAAAGGATGGTGGGAGGCAGAGAAAGGTCTGCCTCAGTGGAAGGCAAGACAACATGGACCTGAGGCACTTGTGTCAGGACTGCTCCCTCTCCAGCGAAGCTCAACTCCAGGTGCTGGTGGAGCCTGGGAGCCCAGTGAAGGGCTTGGAGATTCCTGGATGGGATTCAGGCTGGGCCTGTGAGCAACCATACTGTGCATTTTTCATACTTGGCCAATTTTGCACTCGCTGCAGCATTTCTGAGAGAGAGCCGCATGCCCCAGATGCCTCTGGTCCCCTCAGGCTCTCACAGCAGCTGCCTCTGCAGCACAGAAATCCTGCTCCTCACAAAGCCACTGTGACTCCAGCGCCCAACTCCTTCCGTGATGACCCCATGAAACCTGCAGGAGCCCCAAAAGGGGTACAAGAATTAAGATCCTAAATCCCTCTGTGGATCTTGCTCTAAATCCAAGCCATGGCAGGTGTAATGGTCAAAACAGAGAAGAGAACTGCTGAACCAGGCCAAGCCTTAGTCTTTTAAACAAAGGCCATTCTGAATGTCTACACCACTTCAAAACCCCTTTGTACTCCAGCCAGACTTTTAATTTGATCAGCCAGCATCACTGGCTTTGAAACTCATGATTATTTATTTGAGTGATGTACCATACAAGATTATTCTTGACTTCATGACACAGCTACTACCCACAGCCAGTACTTCCCTAACAAAACACGTTTGGTAGCACACAGGAAAGCTACTGTAAAATGGTTATTTGGAGCCCCTTTTGACATGAGGTGCATTCCTTTTTCTCCCCCAGCCAAAAGCACATCACTCAGCTCTCCCCTCGTAAATAACCCACACCATTTGAATAAGCTTTGCTTTGAAAGGAGGTGATGCACCACGCACAAGATGCAGACTTGTCTCATATTCAATCTCCCAGTGAACAATCCTTTACCTCTATCTGTGCAGTGTGCTTGGCATAAAACCTCAAGGCTTCATCTCCTTCATCTGGATCTGACCCTGGCTTCAGCATCTGTTGCAATGTTTTATTGTGACGAGCCAGCTAGGAAAAAAAAAAGAGAAGAAAAATCTGATTTATGTCCTGCTGCTATGTTTTCAGCTTTATCATCTCCACTTAACTACCACAAATCCTCCTTCCCCCCATTCCCATACACTTACACGCTCAACCCAGTGGGGCTCTTTCCACAGATAACAACAAAAATGTAATTACTTGAGAACAATGGAAATAATTTAGTCTTTAAAAGTCAGCAGCAAGTCTTCAGCTGAGATTTATGAAAGGCAGCTTAGCCTGCAGCCTAGATGGTTTTTGGAGGGCTTTTGACAAATGCCAAAAAATTAGACTGAATGCTTCTTTTCACTTGAGTTTAGACATAAAATTTGCATACCTCTGAGTACGAAATGGCATTTACAATTAATTTCTCTCTGTGCTTTCAAATGGCTAAACCAGGTTGTAGGTTGGCATTTCAGGGCTGGCAGGATAATGCCCACAACTATTTCAGAGGCAGCTGGGGCTGCAGTGGTGGGGAAATACACTCTTAACTGCACAGTTTATATACACAGCAAATATGTACACACACACACACAAATATGCATCTCCTACAAGCTTTTATAAATTACATACTTTGCTTGGTTCATAAAATACATCTGTTCTGTGCTGTAAATATTTTAATTGCTCAAAGGCAGCACAAAGTTTGAAACCCGGAATGTTGGCAAAGGCATTCACGACCTCCCTTAGGTGAGCGAGGAACAAGGACCTAATTATCAGGCCTGAGGACACACTAAAACTGCAATTTCCCCCATATCCTGGTGAGTGGCTTTCACCCAGAATGGGTGAGGCTTTTCACCTATTTTAAGGTGGGAAAAGCCGAGACTGGAAGGGCGGGGCTGCCTCGCAGATGTGATGCAGCTCTGAATCACTGCACTGCCACCGCCACCACAGAGCAGGCAGAGCCAGCAGAAACGAGGCAAAACGACCTCAGGAACCAGGTTTTGAAGGGATGACCATCACAGGTGGACTAGGCTTGCACTGCACGAAACAGCACAGCCTGGGGGGGAAAAAAGTACTTCTAAAAGTAATGGCACAGCTATGAAAGGATGGTCAGGGATCAAGTCTAGAAGTAACAGTGGATCCAAACTGACCTGGTAATAATCTAACCACAAAGTGATCTCGCTCACTTGTAAGGTATTTGCATGTCTCACTATCCCCCCTTTTATTCCCCAGTAAGGCATGGAGGAGCCTCACATACAATTTACTCAAAGTTCCTTAGAATCTACTGATCACAATCAGTTCTCTTCTGGATCTTGATACAAACTTGTTAATTAAAGACAAATAAGAAATGGAACATCCAAAAGAAAAGAGAACACCAGAAGGAGATATTCAGGGAGAATAAATGTGATTCCTACAACTTCCCTGGGGACAGAATTCTGCTTGGCCCTGACAGCAGAGCCCTGAGCCAATGTGGCAGAACATCAGCATTTTAAAAAAGGCTCAGGAGCAAGTATTCAGGGAGACATGAAAAAAAATAATATGGGGGTCAACTGCAGAGGAATGTTCTTTCCACTGGTGGTAATTTGTGCCCTGAATCATTCAGTTTTTATGCTACGTAGCAAATGCATGGATAATCTCATTGCATGCATTCTTGTTTTAACTTAAACAACCACTTATTTTTGAGACAAAAAAGTTCTAGATAGGTAAGATTATCTGACTAGTTCTTCTCCTTCAAGCAAGCCACACAAACCAGTGAGCAGACCTCGCAGGATGCCCACAACAACTGCTTAGCAAGGCAACTTGAACTCATTTTCTAGAGGTCTCTTGCATCCCCCTCAATATGTGCTCTAGAGTCCTGGAGAAATACAGTGATCTTGTGGAAAGGAGATGGTTACTATTTAAAAATTGCCTTTAAACAGCACTACTGCTTTTGTCTTTCTGCTTTATTGGATGTCTCTCTGTTCTTGTACTTAAGAAAGGGCAAGCACTAGTGCCCAGTTCAACTGCTCTGTATCATTCATCATCCTGTACACTACTGTCACGTTCTCTTTTATTTGTCTCTTCTTTAAATTAAAACAATCCCTATCTTCCCCATCCCTCCTCAAGCAGAAGACACTCTGTGACTCAATTATTTCCCTTGCCTATCTCCAAATGCCCTTTACTTTGGCCGCATCTCTTCTTTAAGACACAAAGAAAAGAACTGACTAGACAGAACGCAATCACACCGTGCCCAGAGTGATGAATTAGCATAACCAGAAGCAAATATATTCCCCCTTTTTAATCTTCTCTCATACAGAGGAACTTTGCCTGTACCTTTACCTTTATTTCTCCAACATGAACCATTAAGATTATGAGTTTTCTAACAAATGACAAGCCAAGTATGTACAGACAGTTCTTATTACTGAAAGTATGCCTGTTTGGAGAAAGAGATGTGGTATAGATTCAGCAATTTCCATTACTACAACAAAACACTTTCTATAATCATACTTAAATTCCTATACAGAATTGGAAATGCCATTTGTAAACCACATGAAGCCTCCAGGTATTGCTTCCTGATATGCTTTTAACTGGCCATAACTTCCAGTGTGAAAGCATTGCTTGATAGGAGTAACAGAAGTTCCCTCACCACGTGAACCAGAAGGGAAAACCACCTCATACTGTAATGGGACTGACCAGAACAGGGTGTCCAGAGGCTGCCAGGGCTTTGAGACAGTGTTGATGCACAAATGGCTCTGGGGTTTCATGGGAACAGCAACCACACACTCTGGAACAACAAGTATTTGGTGATCTGTGTTATCCTTTGTGAGGCTGAGACACAGCCCACAATGGCACAGCTGGGGCTTCCCAACACAAGCACCACACAGAATGACCAAAGGAACAAGCCAGGATCTCCTGTGCCAGCACCTCAAGTGCCAGAAAAGACACACCAGAAGCAACCAGGGACTGCTGACTGAGCTGGAGGACCTGCAGCAGATTTCGGAGGGGGAGCCTAAAGGCACCAGCAATCCTCAGGTGGTGAAGGGGACTCTTCTCCTAGGCAATAAGCACTCACAACTTCATTTCTCTGTGCTTCCCCATCCCTCTGCATCCACATCCCTTCTGTGTCCTCTGGACCTTCAGAGAGTACCCTCAGGGCAAAGGACCTGTCTGTCTTCTGCTCATAGTGCAGTTCCTACGTGGGATGGATTCCTCTAGGTGGACACAACAATAACTGCAGCTGATATTTCCACACTGTCCCAGCTCCAGGGATGAAAGACTGTTGTGGACAGCCATCTGTGAGAGCAGAGGCCCACAGCCTGGCAGAGAGCAGCCTTAGAAATACTGTGTTATTTGGCAACAACCGCGGTGTCCTCTGAAGCTCGGCTTTCATGATCCTTCCTTCGCCCCATGAAGAGCTCAAAGGTCCACGTGGGCAAAGGGGACTGTGTCAGCAGAGCCCTTGGCCAGCACAGAGCTTGTTGGGAGAGCAAAAACACACCAGTGAAAACAACAATGTAGTGACAAACAGTGAACATGAAACATGGAAAGCTTTTCCAAGCTCATAATGCACCCAAGGTGGCAGCCTGTGAGTGGCTGTGCAAGCTCTGAATGATATTTCTTTCTCATATTGAACTCCTATGTTGTATCACAAATCTTTGAGGGCAGATGGAGGACAAGACACCCCATGGACAGGGCCAGTAGCAACTATAATGAAAAGAACTGCCCCCCATGGATGTTTGCAAAGCAAAGCTCAAAAATGCAGCTCAAAAATACACAGCAAGTGCAATAACCATCACTAGGGCCCGAATTTGCAAAGGCTCCCAGAAAAAAAAATCACCCTTGAGGAGAAAACTCTTCCAGTCATTTGCTCACTCCCCCACCAGCCATGTCAGTGACCATATTTTAGATGTCAACACTGTATTTTACTACTCATCAAGGAATGTAGGGACAAGGAAGCAATACCATATAATGGAACACTGATTCCCAAAGAGGGGATGTCTCAGGCAATAGCGATATGAATAAAGATCATTTGGCTTTCAGTCAGCTCCTGAGGAAGGACTGTTGCTCATCTTGAAAGATTTTTACTTAAAAAATCTGGAAAACACTGTAATAAAGGCTCAGTACAAAATGTGAAAGACTGAGGACAGACCAAGAACACCAAAGACATTAATAAAGAGACTGCAGAGATAAATGACAGAATTACAAGTAATACTCAGTCTAAAGTCCTGACACAACATGGCTATGAACCTATAAACTCAGATCTGCTGCTCTTCTGGGATGCCATATATGATCAGCAGTGTGGAAAACCACAGCAGACCCAACTCTTGCAATTAACAATGTCTGGGTTTCCTGTAGCCTTTTGTTTTAAAGACAAGATTACCTTGGAGGAAAAAAAGGCAGTTATTTAAATGTTCTCAAAGAGAAAGTGAATTAAAGCTCTGAACATTCATTTCAGCAGCCTGTCATTAACTCACTGACCTGGGAGAGCAGACTAGTTTGCCAAAATATGTGTGTGTTGTGTGTGTGCGTAGGGGAAAATTTCTGGGGAAACAGAAAGTTGTTCTCCACTTTACACCAGACTTTGCTGAAGCCCTAAAAAACCAGCAGTACAAGAAATACAAGGTAGAAATAGGAGGTTAAAGACCTCCAAATTCTGAGAGATCTAATTCACTCCCCAGCATTCTAAAACTGCCTAACCTGGCGAGCAAAGGTGACTTTTTATGACTAGAATGGTATAAAGGGATGTAAATGAGTGAGGCTTAGTGTGCTGTAGGGTTTTCATGGAGGAGCAGGTTCACAGGCAAAGTGGCAAACGTGTTAAACTGCTTTCCTGAAAAAGGTTGATGGAATATTACAAAAAGCACTGGATAACTGGCTGAGAAGCAGAAATAAAGACACAAAGAGCTCCCGTGCCTTAAAGAGTAGTAAGAAGTATTACAAACATCTAAAAAAGAGAGAAAAAAAAATATGTAAATAATTATTATCCTTGTCAACAGTTCCCTCAAGTTTCTTCTCACAGCTGTAAGGCAGCAGTGAGGCTGTCACTGATGGGGAGACACCCAGCACACCCGACAGGGCACTGGGTTTAGGCAGCACCGGAGTGTGCTGGGCACTGGGGCTGGTTTTGGGGTGGGCACTGGATGTGGGGTGTGCCTGTAAGCTCCAGAACTGCACAGAGCTCTCTCTGCCCTCGTCCCATGCCCCAGCTCAGCTCGCTGGACAACCCTTCTGGTGTGCCTGTCAGCCCACTCTTCTCTGTCAGGCCACAGAGGCCACTCCACAGTCCTGGAAGGTCATGAACTACAGATCTTGGGGAACGTGAGGCAAGAGGGTTTGCCCAGACCTGATGTCCAGTGCGTGGCATCTGAGAGGTCTGCTGTGAAGTAGCTTCAGCCCCACCCTGTCAGTGACCACACGTCCTGCAGGGTGGGTTGCCAGCCCAAAGGGCTTTCACCAGGGAGAAAGGAGGCAAAATGGAATTTAGAGCAGCATCTGCTCGGATGAGTTGCACCTTGCTGTGCAAACAGATTTGGGCAGCTGGGGCTCATTTCCAGCTGAAATCTCTTCCTCTTTTTTTTTTCTCTTTGGTCTCTTTGGCTCCTGGAGCCAGGCAGTGTGAGATCTGGCACCACCAGACCCCCTCACAGGGGGACAGCCCAGTCATCTCACTGAACGTTTCATTTTCTGCTTAGAGAGAGGGAAAGGATAAAAAAGATGCCTGGGGACTGCCAAGAAAAACCCCAGGGGCCAAGAAACAGCAGTTGTTGCAGTCAAGGGAGCAGCAAACAGGATGGCTGGAAGATATGGAAGGACAGGAGGCAGAAAATGGGATCCTCTTCCTCAGAGTGCCAGCACCTCATCACATGCCAGCTCCCTGCCCAGGGCAAGTGAGAACATTCCTGATCCATCAGTAAACCAGGAGAGACAGAAAACTAGAGGAAACGTCACCTTAACCATACCCAAGCCAAAATGTTTGTTCCAAGCGGCTGAACTAAGAGAAATAACAACTTCTCAGCTCCCCACGTCCCACCCCAAATGGAATGGTGCCTTCTGCAGTGACAGGGCAACTCCCTTCCAGGAGCCATTCCACTTTTATAGAGTACCTTTGCACTCTCCCACAAAGCAATCTCTTAACACACATTAGGAACAGCGGGGATGGAGCAATGGGAGACTCTCCAATCGAGTATTCATTGATCTCATTTAGAAGATTACACCGTACAGAGCCACCAAAAGGGTTTAATCTTTCCCTGATGGCTTCATGAGCAAGCCCCTGGGTGGTCCAGAAGCTTTGGATTCTGCTGCTGGGTCTCCCATGGCCTCAGGTAACCTCTGAGACACCAACCTCCCTCCCCAGCCTCTACATGGTGCACACTGCAGACCGGGGGTAACAGTGATCTGCCTCAGAGGGAACAGAGAAACCAAACACCTCAATACTGTCACATCAGAGAAACCACCACACTTAAGTGATCTCTATCACTATTATGTTTGCAGCCCCCCCTCCATGCCTCTTAGTAATTTTACTGCTATTTTTGTTGTGGGTCTGCTGTCCTTTTTTCCTTGATGAAAACCAGCAGAAGACAAAATGACTCGCTAATATTTCAGCAAGTTTTACCTCCACTTGCCTTCTTCGTAATTTCTTTTACTTGCAAAAAAACAATTAAAAAAACCCCCAAAACATAAAATGCATGTATGTGGGGAATGTTCAAGCCAGATAAAAGATGCTGCAACCAAACCAAGTTGATTTGAGGTGGGTGTATGGAAAACATCTCTGCAGGCTACGTGTGAAGTGTCATGGGCAGCTGTGCTTGCTCAAATCAAACCAGCTCAGTGGTCTCATACCCTGGCCACATCTGGATTTTGGGGAACACTGACCACAGAATGTGCACAGCACTGTGCAATCCAGAAATACTCCAGCAGGGTGACACAGCTGCCCTCGTGGATTGCCTCACGTGGTTCCTGTGAGCAAAGTTTTGGAGGGTACAGGATGGAAGGGAGTCAGGAGATGATGGAAGTGCCGGACATGTCCACAGAAGCACAGCAAGAAAGTTCAATGGAAAAGGGAGGAAAAGAGAGCAGAGTTACAGCAACTGGTCTTTTTCACAGCACAACAAGGAAGAAGATCCCAGCCACATGCAAATCCTGTGAAAGGCAGACAGAACACTGATCACCAACACTGTATAGACACAGTCTGAGATTTGCACCTTTGAGACCCAAATCCACAAAGCGAGAGAACCGTTCACCTCTAAAAGCCACCAACACTTTGTATGCATAAAAAATGCACACATACACCTGAGACAGGAGAGCTGTGAAAGGCACACCCCTTTCAGGAACTCTTAAAATCCTTTAGCTACCAAGCTCTTTACTTTCTACGTTTCCCTTCTCTTCTGAACGTGGTTCTCTGCCAAACAGCCACCTACTTCTGTCTAATAAGTGGCTTCTAAAGCAAAGCAAGGCTGATATAAACAAACAAAAGGAGGAACTGCTCCTGACTCTTATTTGGGGGGCAATGTGGTGAGGGGAACCACCGTTTTAAGTGTCTAAGTATGGACACACTTCCTTCTGTGAGCCACAGCACTCGAAGACGTTGACTGGCAGCCAACCTCCCTTCCTCTGGCACCACAAGTAGACCAGAAACTATCTCATGGGTTGATATTTCCACAAAAGACTCGCGCTTTCCTTCAAGGTCTACCCAGACTACATGGAAAGGAGCTCAGTCTGACATGAAATAGGAGATGCTGGTTCCCCCCTTGTGTTTTCCCACCCTCATCTCGTGCATTTGCAGCTCAGCGCCGTGGCTGCTGCTCCACCCCAACCTGCCACAACCACCAGCACCTGCCACGTGAGGCTGTGGCTTGGGAGAGGCCACAGGACATCCACAAGCCATCTCCCAGCCTTCAGGGAGGCAGTCACTGAGTTCCCTCAGTGTGTGTCAGACTCTGTGGTGTTGTAATCTACACAAAAAAAAACTTCATAGGAAGGTAAAAGTTAAATTAAACAGGAGGTGTACACACTTTCTACCTACAAGGGAGTTGGTCAGAGAGGAGGAGTTAAAAAAACCCATCAAATTAGAGATGAAGAGAACCTTGACAATAGAAGAAATAAGTCTAATACAGAATGTTTTGATTTAGAAAACTGATAGGCAGTGCTAAATGTAGAAAGGGGAGGACTGCAGAGGCTCAAGTCCTCAGCTGCAACTTGGCCTCAGCCTCAGTGATTCAAGCACTTGAGTATGGCCATCATGTGATCCTGCGAGTTGTCACAGCAAAGGCAAATGAAATAGTCTGCTCCTGCCCACTCCTGTTAGCAACCCACCTTTTCAACACTTAGGAAAGCATAACTTGCTCATTCAGAGTGAAAAACATGTGAGACTAAAATAGCAAGTAAAGTGCTGAAACTGCAATCTACCAAATTCACAAAGGACATGGATTTCCTAACACATGCTGGGACCTGATGTATGAACTTCGTGGGGTACAAAACAGGCCAGTGTACAACTGTGGAGATGGACAGGAGCTGAGAGATGTCTTCCTTCAAACAATTACAGCAGGGTGATTTTCCAGCATTTTCAATCATGCTGTTGAGCCTCTGCCTCCCCCCTCCACTTAGCAGAGCAAAACATCTCTAAAAAAAAATAATCAGGAGCATAGGAACTGAGAGAAGAGAAAGTAAAATGATGACTTGCTCTTTCCAACCCTGTGTTATGGCTGTTGTCCTCAGGGGAGCACTTTCACCTGGCACCTGTGAAGTAACAGCTCCTGCTGGGAGAGCCAAAGGGTCCAAACTTCATCTCTCTCCTCATCAGACATCCACAACCTAGGCACAACCAACCAGCAGCCTAACGGTGTTTGGAGACTCAAAGGAAGAACAGGCTGGAGAGACCAAGTTCATTTAAGGCGACATCATTTGTAAACCAAACTCTGAAAATCCCTGCCCATGCAAAAAGGCAGAGAAACTAGTTGATTAGATGCTTATCCATGTGCAGGTCTGAAGGTGATCATGAGCAAGTGATCACCTCACTTTTGGTGCAGAGAAGCACAATCAGCTGTTAAAACTGAATTTCACAGCTGGACACTTTTATTCAGTACCTCGTAGAGCTGCCTCAGAAAAAGTGCAAGGTGGACCTCATTTTCTGCACTGTGTTAAACAGGTGAAGTAAGAGGAGGGCAGTGGAGCTCTGCCAGTTTGTAAATTACAAATTCAGCTCCTGTCTGGAAAACTCTGTGATGGCTGAGATACCTAATTAAATTATGACATCAGAGGAGATGAGAGTTAAAACGCAGCTACTGTGAGGAACAGGCATATTTTGACATTCTGTTTAATGCTCTTTATTTTTGTTAACCTGTAATTACTTCAGTGATGATTGAACATAAAAAAGTATGTCTTTGTTAGAGAAGATGTGTCCCCCCCCAGTTTTAATTAAGGTGTAGGATTGCACAGTGCAGATATCTGAGGCCTATTAGAACTTCTCTGATACTATTAAGTGCGACCAGACTTCACTGCCATGGTATTTCCAAGGTTACCTCCACTTCCCCTCAAAACAAACAAAGCAAGTTCCTCCCAGCTGAGAGTGAAGTGGTGTCACTCTGCTTAAGATATAAGAAAAACAGCATTTTGCTTCATTTGATGGCCACCTCTAATGGAAAAGCCCCAGCTCTGCCTCCAGAGCAAAAGCTCAACACTTTGTGCAATCCAACTTCCAAAACAAGCTCCAAAACAATCTGAACAAAGGAAGCAGCTCCAGGACACACATTTCTGAGCAGGCAATAAGTACCCAGAGCAGCTCAGGGGGACTGCAAGACTGAAGGGTGACCCTGGAAAGGCGGCACCGTGTGGATCCCTATTTATTGCCTCCCAAAGGCTTCTGGACTGAGTTTGCTCTGTTTACAAGTGAAATGATTTTTAATTCCACACAATGCTCCTCCAAGCGATTTCAACAGTCAAGTTTGAAGTCCATCCATCCTTTCCTTCACCCATCCATCACGGCTCTGAATGGAGCCTGTGCATGCCAAGCACAGGCAGGCAGCTCTAGGGTGAGAGCACTGCTGGAGGGCAACAGGTCAAGCTCTCTGCCACTAAAAATCAGTATTGCCTGCCCACTTCCAGTGGAGGCATTGCCACACAGACCAGCTGTGGATGTGGCTAAATGAACACCCATTCTTCAAGTGGGAAGCTGAGGAATTCCCTCACTGATGATCCAGAACCAAAGGAGGACTAAAGTCACTCTGCCCAGCCCGTGCTGCTTCAGGCAGCAATAAAAAGGTAGGATGGGTGTTGCTGCTAGGACAGGGCTGCAAACAGAGCCTGAGAGCAGAGAATGTCTTCCCCAGTATTTATTTCATTGTCCCACAGCCAATTTTCAGAGTAAAACCACAGACTAATGTGAAGATTTCACAATGCAGACATTTGACAAAGAAAGGGCATTTCTTCTGGTGTAACGTTTGGGCCCCGACACCAATTCAACATATTTCCCTGTGACAAAAAAAAAAAAAATCTCCTAAACCACAAAAGCACAAGGATTACAGAAGTTAGAGATAGAAGAAGAAACCCACAAAGCAGAAACATTCAGGCCACCTGTGCACCAGTGAAATGCCACAGTCAAACAGGATATATTAACATCACATATAATAAATCACACACGTGTGTACAACAGACACTTCATCTCATTCTAGAGAAGCAGAACCAGAACATTCAAAATAACCTAAAACTTTTGTGGCCCAGCCTACAGTCCTGGAAGGTCTTAGCAGCCTAAGTCAACAGGACACCAGATGGGAAACAGAGGTCCCCAGGAAGGTCTCTGTGAAAGTCAGAACAGGACTCTGAGGTGAATGCTTCCTAGAAGGAGGGGGGAAAGAAAACACCAGAGGACAAGTTGCCAAGGTTTTAACCTGAGACCTCCCACCAGCCACAGACTTTGTTTCATCCTTGGGGTGCTCATTAGTGGCAAGCCCTGGTGGCAACCCCCGGACTCATTCCCTGCAGTGCAGATGGCCCAACACGGTGTTACACACCATCCTAATGAGCCTGGAGGAGAGTGAAGTGCATCCTTGGCTTCTGTCTCAGCCCTGGCAACCTCGGTGTAAAAGCCTTGCAACTGTTTCTGAGTCTGCTGACATTTAATTAGTCCGTGTCATTTTGATGCCATGGCCTGTCTCATCAGGATGATAACCACAAAACAACATGTGGAACATAAAAGTTCCATGAGAAGTTTCAGGTCTGGCAGCCAAGGATACGAGTCCCCTGACAGTCACAATGCCTGGGACTGGTTCCCATTAGCCCTTTGTTTTGGCACTGCTATCAGCAAGAGCTTCTCTGTTAAGAAGAGACCAACAAACACACACCAAAAAAAACCACCCTGCAAACCTCAGCCCAACCTTGCAAAAAATGACATCCTTTATCTTGAAAATTTCTACCCATCCTGCAGAAAGGGAGCACCCCTATTGCACAAACTCACCGCTATTCATCCTGAAGAACACGTTTATCCTATGGGGTAGATTTGATCACCTTCTGACCTCAAAAAGTGGTCTTATTTAGTTAAGTGTACAGTATTTTTCTCCATTTGCCATCTGGTGCTTGGGAAGACAATCTCCAACAATACCTGCCAGTTGCTTCTTGTTCACATCAGGTGCAAAATTTGACAATGGGCAAATGGTCACTGCTACCCAAACTGTGACCAGCCTATAATTTCACTCAATATAATCAGTGATTCCGATCCAGTAAATCTGTTTACACCAGACAAATTCAGACCTTTATGTAGTTAGGTCTTTTTTCTAAAATACTCTTCTCATGCACTAAACACAACACATTTTTAGGAGTGTACCAGTCAGAGATGTGTGACATCAAATGAACCAAGACATTTAACTGACAGAACAGAGTCAGCTCAAAATCTTTTGTCTGAAGAACGCAAGCACAACCCAATGTTTTACAAATCATGGGACTCACGGGTCACAGGTCTGGTTTTGAGCAACACATCTACCTGAGGCAGAAGATGAACAGAAGGAAGTCAGCAAGCTTAAAAAAACTCAGTGCAGTCCCCAGACCTCAGCTGTTCTGGAGGACCCTTGCTGGAGTTAAAAGCTGCTTCCCAGTTGAATCAGGATAAGCCTGTCTTTTGGAGCAAAATGCCCTGGGAGCTCCCAGCTCCCACAAGGACAGGGAGATCTCTTTTAGGTAAATGTTAAAGGCATCAAGGGGCAAGGTGTTCTTGCAAGATTTTTCCACTTGGTGTCTGTTCATCTTATTTCCATGGGATAAGCAGGATATTATCATTTCAGCCAGTTCACGCCCACCGCAGGCTGCTGGGGGTTCTAACTGGTTCCAGCACCTCCCTATCCTAAATCTCCTTTCAGGTGCTTCCTTGCTGTGTCGTGGAGAAGGTGCTTGTCAAGGAATCATTACTGAGCAATTAATTTCTGCCTTCCTTACCAACATTTCTTCTTAAAAGGTCAATTTTCACCCCAAATTTACACCTGATTTACACAATCACGCTTCAAGCAGAGTGCTGTTTTGTCAGCCTGGGACAGCCCACCCAGTTCCAAAAGCTTTGGATCTTCATCCTAAAGGAAAAGTCACACACAGCCACCCCATTCCACATCTGGAGGCCCTTATTTACAGTGTTTTTGTTTCCTCACACATTAAACCATGAACAATTTGCACCCATCATTTTATGCAGGGTCTTGCCAGGGAATCCCTCGATCTGACCTGAATTGTCAAGACAAAAGGATGAGTACAAGAATCCACATTTACCCTACAGCGTGTGTTCTAATAATTGTATTTTATTTTATAGACACACACACAAAAACTCAAGGGAAAAGGAGTACAAAGGTCTAAGTTCATCTCTCTAAAGGCTAAAATCCAGCAAAGTGAAGGAAACCCAGGAGCTGCTGCAAATTACACCCCCAAAACAAACACTTAAGCCCAACAATGCCTTCCTCACACACATTTGTACCCATGATCCTGTGAAAGCTCTTCTTGCCTTAGGAATCCATAACAGGAGCAGCACAAGGGAGTTTATTTGAAAAATACATGTTAGCATGTCCCTTTAAAAGACTTTTGGAGCAAATGTGCTCAGTGAATGTGCACTTCTCAGCTTTGCCCCCCAATAAATGCTAATTTTCCTCATCAGTTAAGCAGCTGAGATCCAGTGAGCACAGGAGGACACAGCCAGTGCAGCAGGGGAACCAAAGCACATACTGGGCTGTCTGGACCTGCTCCTGGCTTGGTGTCTTCACCTGGAATACCAGATAATGCCACCCACTTTAAGAGAGGGGGAAACAAAATTAAGGAAAGCTTTTAACTGCTCCAAAATCCTACAAAAAGGAAGATTAATTCTTTTAAAAAGATTTCTGAAACCACTATTATTACTGTCATTTCTTTGTTCTGCTGGAGCAGAACCATTCAGTTCTAGGCACAGCACTGATGTGGAAAATAAAGGTGGTCCCTGCCCTGGGTGTATTCAAATCTGATGAAGGCTTTAGAAAGACACACTACACAGAAACCCACATAAAGAAACGGCTTTGTGCTTCTTAGACTATTTCATATTTGGATAGCTGATGTTTTTAAAAACTGACTTTAGCTTCTCCTTAATGAATGCATCACATCCCAGTCTCACTGTCAAACCAGGCCTGTTTCAAATATAAAAAATAGTAACTTCTACAAATACCTAGTAGTGTATCCCTACTCCCGAAGTTTAAACCCCCGCGTGCCAACAATTATCACCATTTTAATTGCCCAGTCAGCAAATGCCCTTCATGTGTCTACACTAAGAAGCAACGTACTGAATGAAGCAAACACAGCAGTAAGACATCGGTTTGATGAAGAAATCTTGATTCTGTTATTAATATATTAACATATACATAAGGGTGAAGGACTTATTTGTCTCAGTTCCAATCAAAATTAGCACCAGAGAGGAAAGTGTATGACCGGTTGCTACAGTCTGCTTAGTCGTCCCTGCAGCAGGAACCTTACAGCTCACAGCAAACCTACATCTTTTCCCTTGGTTTATTTTAGGAACTTATAAATGGAAGGACACTTCCAACTGTGTTGGTCTGTCAGAGGATAGTCTGGTTCTAACCTGTGCTCATTTATGCTGTGCAGCTGCACTGACATCAGGCAGTGTTAATTCTTCTAACCTTATGGGGTGGAGGAAATGATTTTTCATTAAGTCCTGGTGACACCAGGTAATTTTATAGATGGAAGTAGTTTTGGTACTGTGTTGGGATTTAAATAATGTTTTAGCTTCATCTTATAATAAACAAACAAAAACAAAAAACCCAAACAACCTTCTATTTACCTGGAGGTGGCAAAGAAATTGTGGCATTCCAAGCCCCGTGTTCCCTCTCCAGCAATGCATTTAAACATACACTTAAAAAACAGAGCAGTAAAGACATTTTGCTGCTCTGAGACCACAGAACATGCATCGCAAAAGGGTCAGTGCCCCTACACCCCTGCAGCAGCTTCGGGGACCAGATGGAGTACTTTACACGGCCTTGAGAACTTGGAAATGTTGCCACAGGAGTAGAGTTTGCCCCCTCGCCGTAAGTCCCGACCCACTCCCATCCCTCCAAACCGAGAAGATGTGAAGTTACTGCACGTTCCTGTGACCCTCATGAATAAAGCTGAAAGGTACGGTGGAGTAGCCTGGGCTTCGTGCCTGATTTAGACAGTTTGCACCTAGTTGAAAAACACAGAGAAACGCTCCAAAGGATCTTCTGTTGACAGGAGCACGCATTTACATGCATACAAACTACGGCAGCCCGCGGCTGTAGCCAGTGCCTTGTCCGACTTCTTGGGAAGTGCAAAGGGATCGTGAACCTCGTGGAGACCCTGCTGAGTCCAATGAGGTGTTTTTCAGTTTACAAACTTCTGAAATACTTTGTTATAACGAGGAGGAGGCAGGCTCAAGCAGTCATCTGAAACGCCAGAGGATTTCTTTAGCCTGCTGTAATTTCTAGCCATTTAGAAACTTGCCTCTCCTGCACCAGTGCTTCTGCGTGTAAGAATTAAGGATGAAAGGGTTTTTGTGCTACTATGTCAAAAGCTTTTGTAAATCTCTCCACAGCCATCACATCAAGATGATGGCTCTTCAAGGACATCCTTACTGACTTTGCAAAACAAAGTGTGACCTGCTTTAGCACGATCTCTTGAAAGGACAGCAGTAAAAATACCAGACCCATTGACAGAGGTTCGAGGAGAAGAGGTACAAGAGGTGATGGAATTGGCCACACCACCCCTGGCATTCACCTGAGACTGGCTCTGAGCATGACGTTTGAATTAGACAAAGAAAACACAATCTCCTCTGTGGGTTTTCAGGAGCACTGAGAACCTTTTCTATCCAGCAATAACAGGCTGATTTTTCCAGGACGTGTCCTCGAGCACGGGTTTGTGTCGCTCCCCCACGCAGAAGAGCCACATCAGGATGGAGCCCCTGCCCCAAAAACCAAGCTGCAGAGCAGGGGAGCAGCCCAGGGTACTTCCTCCTGGACAGCTCAGTTCTGCTTTCTCTCAGTGGCACTCCCTTCTCCCCCTCTGCTCGTAGTACCTAGAACAGGAAAAGTGAGGAGCAGCCGCGTCCGGGCAGCCTTGGGGTCAGTGTGGGGCAAGCAGCACGTCTGTGGCACGTGGCAGGCTGGGGGAGCATGAAGAAATAAAGGAAAGAGAGGGCAGAGGAACATGTGGAAGACTTGTGATGATCAGCATGATCAGCTGTGCCACCCCTGCGTGTGCACCGAGCACACAGGTGCTTCCACGCACGTGTGGAGCTGCAAAGAAGAGGGGCTGATGAGGAATCTCAGCCCTGCTGGTGACATATGCACAACTTTCTATGCACCAGGGGGGTCAAACATTTACCAGAATGCCTTTTTCTGCTGGTAAAGCCAACCACAGGAAGGGCAAGGAAGGATGTCGTGGTGGCAAAATGCAGAAGCCACCGTCGCCCTGAAAGGCGCAACGACAAAAACTGAAAGTCTGAGCTCCCCAAAATAAACTGTCTGTGTTTGAGGGCTGGAGCAGCGAAAAGAGGAACTCGTGGTCTTGATTCTGCTATTGCAGAGGGACCAGAATGGTGTAACTACAGCGAGTGGTCACAGGGAAGTGTCAGGGAAGGGACTGAAGAGCCACAGTGGTTGTAGAAAAGAAGGTCAGTCAGATGAACTGTGACAGCAAAGAAATAGGATGTAAATCAGGACAGCTAAGCCAAGCAGAAGGCCCAGGCACCAAGAAGCCACTTTGTCACAGCAAAGCAGAGGGTGTTTGGAGGGAGAAACCAGCAAAGGAACCTGCCAACAATGGCCTCACTGAGGAGGGACCACGCTCGTATCCTGCCCGTCCCAGGGCGAGCAAAAGGGCACACATGGAAAGAGTTTGGGGTCAAAGATCAGCAGGTCTGTGCCAAGAATTCTGGGTTTTCATTAGCAAAGGACACAGAGAGGCCCCAAATTGCCTGCCCTTCCATTGCTTTGTTTTGATACGGGGCTTGACACGGGTGCAAAGCTATTGTAAACACACGTACTGAGTTACAGAAATGCAAGAAGAAGAAAACACTCTTCTTTTTTTTTTTTGGTAAGAAGATGGATATTTTTACAGCCTACAGAGCCAGTCATGACATTTAATTTTACAGAACAGGAAGGAGCTCAGCAAATTGCTGTAAAAATACCCAGCCTTACACAACTGACATGCTGAGTATGGATCAGGAATAGCTGTGGGGTGGCATCGTGGACCCCCCAGCACCATGAATACATATCTAAGGACAGAGATTAATATACACCTCAGCAAGCCAATGTACCCTTGGTAGTGACCTCTTCCACAAAATGACCCCAGCAGTCTCTTCATCTGTGGTTTTAGGCCTATATTCCACTCGCCCAAACCATATTTTTCATGTTACAGACCCTGTGATGTCATTTACCACAAACTGTAGGCAGAAAATACCAACATTTTGATCTGGCAGCCATTCAGATTTTCATTCTAAGCATTCAGACAAGGAGTAAATAGCCATGCAAGGTAAGGAGCTACAGATGCTTTCCAAAAATACTACCATCTTCCATGGGTATCTCATGTACAGTCCCACACAGAGCACAGGAGAACATGGTCAGCCACACTGGCACTGACATAACAGCAATACTGACTTATTTAAATGTGCTGCAAACACATGAGCATAACTCAGCAACTGGTTTTGCAATCCTTGCTTGAAAGAAACATTGCACAATCCTACCGTAGCTATAGATTGCTTTCTTTCATTTTTTGTTGTTGTTTTTTTTTCCATTGAGTATTTCATTCTTAACAACACTTAATAAATATAATGAATGAAGAATGCTCCCTCTCCCCATCTGTTAATTTCTTCTTACTTTGTAAAGCATTTTTAAAAATTTGGCCCTTACATGGAATACCAAATGCTGTCATTTGTCATACAATCAAGAAATAGGTGGTCTTTACTTTTGTAATTAAAAAAAAATCTTTTCAATACTCTTAACATAATTGAAAGATAAACTAGTTTTGACACCAACTGCTCTGAAGAATAAATAGCCCATTAAGTAAAAACCTTCATTGTACATTCTGCCTTTACCAGGAGAGAGAAAAAGTGATCAGAAAAAGCTGGAGGGTACTACAGCATAAAAATGTAGTGGAAGGAAGGGAATTCTGAAGGAGGAAACAGTGAAAAGGCCCAATTATTCTTATTGCCAAACGAAATCTAAAATAATAGGGATCTTTTTAATTCAAGTTCACTTGGTATTCAAAATGAAGCTACTACTTAAAATTTAAAATACCCCATGATTTATGATTTGATCGATAGAAATGAGCTGTTAATGTTAAAAGAAGACTAAGTTAAGTGGTCAGTAATTGGTTTGCTCTACATTGTTATTTCACACAAAGTCCCACTGAGCACCAACACAGGCAGGATCTTCCCTGGAATAGGGATCCCTCTCAAAGTTACTCCTCGAGGTTGAGAGATTCCCTACCACAACAGATTTCTCTTGGTAACTGATTAATAGCATGCTGAAGTCTGAAATCCTAGCAAAGTGAGACAAAGGAATGATTGTGCACATAATAATCCTCTGGACAGAAACCACTGAGCAAGTCTGGGACGAAGCCTGGATCCAGCAGCACCTAAATTCCCCTCTGAAAGGAGTTTGGAATGCAAGGGGGTCCTTTCTGAACCTCCTGACTCAACAGGAGGATCTCCCTGCCAGTTTTGTCTGAGCCTGCCATGTATGCAGTAAATTACTGAGTGTCCTTTGCCACTGACACTTGTTAAACCACTGCCACATTTCCTATCACACTTCCTAAATGGCTGGTTTATATCAACACACACACGGTTTCTTCTCCATCACAAGCAAAGGGCATCACTCCACCCACGACAACGTGGAGTTTAACCACGTAGCACTTCTCTGGAAGTAGTCACATAAGACATACCTGATGTGCCAAAATATAGATATTGTGGCCCACATCTTTTGGGGAGATGTCATCATCTCCATTCTCCTCCTCATGGTCACAGTCAAGGCCTTGGTTGTACGCGTTCTTCATCACATCCACCTGGAACACAAAGCCAACCAGGGAGAAGGGAAATCCATAAAACAGCAGGACAAGAACACAAACCCAACCAGGGAGAGGGAAAATCCATAATACAGGAGGAAAAGAACACAAACCCAAACAGGGAGAGGGGAAATCCATGAAACAGGAGGACAAGAACACTGTGTGCAAACACAGATCTCTCAGTTACTGCTGTTACACAGCCAGCTGGATGGGGAGCAATTCCTCCAGATTTCCAACCCACTTAAATCTCCTGGAGACCTACACAAACATCAGGGTTGTTCCAAAAATGCAGCAACAACTGTTTGTAACTCCCTTTGTTCAGGAGACCTACGTATAACACACATTTATTGTATAAATTCTACATCTGCACACACATTCCTGTTAGCACTGCTTCACAAACTTTACAAGCTGAATTTGCCAGCCCCTGACAAACTGTACTTGGAGACAGTCTACCAGAGGATGATAATTTAGTTAGGAAACAATCACAGAAAAGTGCTTGGAAAGGATAAAAATAATGGAGTGGTAAAGACTGAAATCAGGCGTGCTGGATCCTTTTAAAGCGCTTCCTTCTTGTGCATCAGTACAATCCCGATACGTTGTGCCACCATACCCTGCCAACACTTCTCAGCCAAGATGCAGATCATTTAAAAAATGTTTTAATGACAGATTTTTTCTTTTTTTTTTTTCTTTTCCCCAGCCAAATGATTTATGAATATTCACAAGTTTTCTCACCAGTTCTCTTGGTCTCATGTTGAAAAGGATTCTTTCCGCGTTCTCGCTGTCCTGCCTGCTTTCCATAATAGCCAGCAAAAGCTTGGAGGCATTGTTCTAGGGACACAAAACCAAGTTAATGCAAATTTTAAAGCTCTTTCATGGATTATTGGCCCTTACATTTCTTTTAATTGAAATTATGAGGACCATTCTTTTAGTGGAGAAGATTTGAAACCCCTTGCATCTTTTATTTTTACTGACATATTTAATAGGGGGTTTTATCCCACTTTAATATAAGCATACTGTAAGCTTACTAAGTCTGTATTGGAAGTAGCTTTTTAAACACCAACAAATATTTGACTTAAATACAGAGCCTTGCTGTGGACTGTGCACAAGAAATGAAATTCCATTTCCTTCCCTTATTGCCCACCTGGCGATTTTTGCCATGGCTTTCCATCAAAACAAGAATCAACAGAGGTAATTACAAAACGTGTCACATGAAAGGCTTAATCAATCAGGCAGGTTTCCCTTCCCTTTGGTTTGTAAGAAGTCCAACTGGTTATTATTTGAAGGGCTGTAAAATAAACTGCTTCCATGCATTCCTGGAATTTTGTTTCACTACCAAATATTCCTGGGGGAACATACAAAGACAACCTTCTTTTGTCAACTGGCTGCTTTTCACTGAGACCTCTCCTAAGGATTAGGCAGCAGTGGCCTCAGACTTGAGAGACCTGCCTGCCTCCCAGTCAAATCAGTTGTGAAGAGGAGAGGAAGAATGGTTTTGGAGGTTTGACTGCTTTCTGGCAGAACAGCATTGCCTTGCTTCACCTGCCACAGCATCCCCTCATCATCCCCCATTCCCCCCTGAGCTGTTGGAACATTTGGAAGCAGCCAACAGTCCCAGGGTAGCAGGAAGGGGCCAGGAAAACTCCCAGCCCACCACACAACTCAGACATCAGCAATTCCACCTGAAATTTCGCTCAGCAAGGGACGATTGGCACAGGCAGGAAAAGGGTTCAGCTGCTTTTGGGACTGAGGCAAAAAGAAAGATGTTGTTCTCCACGTGTTCAAGTAACTCGTGTTTCAAGCAGCCTTTGTAGGTCCAAGTTTTGATAGCAGAGCTGAAAATACAGAGCACCAGAGGCCAACAAAACAATCACACACCAGTTGCAGTCCCCAGGGAAACCCAGCCAAATTTCTCTTCCTCAGAGGTGCTCTGTAGACCACAGTCTGAGCACCACACTGCAGGAACACGCTGGTTTCATAGCTAAAAGCCCACCGAGTTTCTTCCTGGTGGGCACAGAATCACCAAACCCAGGTGGAGGGAAAGGACAGCAGTTTGGTTAGGATTCCCAACAGGGCGCTGCTCTGAAGGGCAGGATGCTTCCTTTCCTGCTGCAGCCTTGGTGACCAACTCAGCTGTGGCAGCACTGGTGGGATCTCAAACTGAGGAGGAGGGAAGGGAACATGACAGGTACCAGGTGGCTCGAGAAGGAAGGGGAGGAAGTGGTGGAGGAAGGCATCAGTCTGCTCACTTGTGGGAGAGCAGGACTTTGAAGGTATTTCCCAGTGCAGACAACCCTGGGGATGGGGAGAAGCCTCCTGCAGCTTCCAGGAAATGAGGAAAGGCAGAGCATGGGTAGGGCTTTTTGTCATCAACATCCAGCTTCTTGCTACTGACTCAGCAGAAGTGACATGCCATGGCCAAGAATCACACAGGCAGGCACATCCTCCAGGATTTTCCTCTCGGGTCACTCAGCACCTGACACTGACATGATCATTTGACTACTTATTCCTCATTTTCTGCATGCTCTGAGGCCCCAGGATCTGATTTCCAATTCCAGATGTCAATGAGGAAAAGAGGTCTGTTACTTGGAAAATACATCACTAAGTTCTTCATAACACATTAACACTTTGAAAAATCAGTTTCCAGGTTCTATTTCTGGCCTTCATTTCTCTTTACCTCACTTGTCATCTCACCTCCTCATAAAAATGTTGGGAAAATAAATGAATGAGGGAAGCAACTAGATCCAGCAGAACAAGGTGCTGTGAGAAAAACCAGGAAGGCACTTGGAGTAACTCTCTTTACTCTTAGCCTGACAATGTCTCTCCATCCTGTCACTATTCAGAGTGTCAGATACTGAGGTCAGAATTAAATACAAGCCAGTAAGGAAGGCCAGGGGGTCATAGTCAGAAGAAAATGAGGCAGAATAGAACATCTGCCATCTGTGGACCCAGTGAGCACTGTCTTCCCTGCCCACTCAATGATTTGGGAGTCCACTGGAAAATACACCACCATGAAGATGTAATTAAATACCACATCAAAAACTATGTGCAAAACAGTCTAAATGAAGATGGCCTGGGAAAATATAATTCTGCAGTTCCTCTGCTTTGGCTGGGGGGTGGAAGTCCAACATACAATGTTCCCTGAAAGCAGTGTCTGAGCTTCTTTGGAGATGTGTGAATGTATGGGCCTGTTTGCTTGGAGTTTTGCATTTTCATTGCAAAATTTGTGTGTTTGCAACTCCAAAGTCCCTTGTGAACACTGACAGAGAGTCAATGTCAAAAATGACTTGGTAAACTCAGTGCTTCACTATTTCAATGTGTTGCCACTCAAAATCAAACCCAGCAACTTCTTAATTTGGGTCTAATGTCTTGAGATCACATCTGGCCTGGCAACATGTCCAGTTCTGACCTCCCCAGCACAAGGATGACATGGACTTAATGGAATGATCCAGAAAAAAGCCATGGAGAGGACTAAGGGAATGGAGCATTTTTCATACAAGGAGCCACTGAGAGTGTGACTGTTCAGCCTGGAGTAGAGAGGGCTTAGAGGGAGGGAATGTGGAAGAGGGAGCCAGACCCCTGTCTGAAGAGCCCAGTGAGAGAGCAAGTGACAGAATAAAACCCCCATGAATTTCTGCATAAACACAAGAAAACACGTTCCTACAGTGAGAGTGATCAAACAGTGGAAGAGGTTGCCCAAATGGGTTGTGGAGTCTCCAGTTGTGGAGATATTCAACTGGACACAGGCCTGGGAAACCTGTTCTAGGCTGACCCTGCTTGAGCAGGGGGGTTGGACAAGGTGACCTCAAGATGTCCCTTCTAAACCAAGTGACTCTGTAAAATCAGAATTAAATTCCACAGTTTGAACCTCTGCTCCCATTCCCCTCAATTTTTGCTGTTTGAGGAACTGGAGCAAGGCACAGACAACCCTCCTATGAACCCAGTGGTCCTTGAAGCTTTTCAGGTATCTCTGAACTCCAGTTTTGGTCACTTACACAGAAAACATGTTCTACAAGCCCTTGCTGGCCCCATGATGTTGGCAAGTCGAAATGCCACTGGAGTGAACGTAGCTAGGTCTTTACAGACACTGAAATCTGGACTTCAAAAGAACTGTCTGCATGTTCAAAGTCAAATGTCTGCTCAAGTGTTTTGCTCCAGGGGGGCCTGAATTACATTGTCATTCAAACACATAATTACAGTTATTAAAATCATATGTAAAGCACTGTTGATTCCGTTTCATTGTACATGATATATGGCCATATTAATTATTTTATTAGACATCTATAAGGTTGCCAACACGATGCAATGCAGCCACCACAGAGCATTGGCTGGTCTGGGGAGGAAACACACCATCTGCAATGGAAAGACTTCATTTGAAAGGCAAGTAAAGGACTCCTGCAGGACAAATGCACCCTGCCTGGCAGCCAGGACAGCTGCAGAGCTCCCCTCAGCATGGCAGGAGAAACTTATCCAGGAGCCTGTCCAACCCCACACAGAACAAAATCACATTACAAGCCCTCCTGCTCGAGGCTTTGCCCTCACACTCTACACTTTGTGTCTCCCCTCAGAGGACACTGCAAAGGGAAATAAAATACAATTTACTTGAACCTCGTTTTCAACTTTATTTGACACTGCAGGTCATCTGAAGTATTATTCTTTTTCACAACATCTCCCTCTCAAGCAATTTGTAGGAGTTCTGTATATAGGGAGAATGCCAAAATCACTACACGCCTGCACAGGGTGTTTATCAATCCAGTGAGATTTTACATCTATAGTACAGACTTCTCATGTCCTGCCTGTTTGACAGGATTTTTCTAAAAAAAAGCAGCTCAGGGCATGCTCCCAAACACAGCAGTGGGTCAAAAGGCCTGTGGCAGAGGGTCTGGCAAGGATTCAGAAGCTGAGCTGAACTCATCTGCAATGTTTTTTTCTTTTTTTTTTCAAAGGCTGCTGAGTATAGTACACTACAGGAAGATTAAGCAAATGTCAGGTTGCCTAGAGCTCTCACATAGGTATGTCCTCTGTTCTCAAATTCAAATCAACAAATTTACATCTACTGTACCTTCAGCTGAAGCACCAAGTCCATGCAGTATTTGCCAAGAGGGTTGATGTCATTCAAGATGAGTGCAATTATTATATCAATCCCATTGGACTCATGGGTGGCAATGCAGGTCTGCAAAACAAGAGGAGGGAATGGGGCAGGGGCAGGAGAGAGGGAGGGAAGGAGGAGGGGAAAGAGGGAGATGGGATAATGGGAGGGAGGAAACATGCACAACATCAACAAATTGCCAAAAGCAGGACCCAGAATTTGAAAGATCTTGCAGCGACAATGAACCTTTCAGGCAAAGCAGAGCAACCTGAAACATGCCCCAAGAGCTTCTGAGGGAGACCTGTGCAGCACAGGACTGACCCCAACGCTGCCAGGACTGAAAACACACCCCTGGAGAAGGGGGGAAAGCCAAAATATGCTCCCAGTGAAGCAGGCAGGGTCTGGCACTGAGTGGCACAGGAGCACTGCCAGACTCAGCTGAACACTCAGACACGAGACAGGCCCCACTGTTGGCACAACCAAACGCACACACTCAAATCCTGAATTTGCTTTTGGACACTTCCAGGGATGGGGCAGCCACAGCTTCTCTGCCCAACCTGTGCCAGGGCCTGCCCACACTCACAGGGAACAATTTTTTTCCAAATACCTAACTTAAAACTACTCTCTGTCAATTTGAATCCATTCCTCCTTGTCCTGTCACTACGTGCTCTTATTAAAAAGTCCCTCTCCATCTTTCTTGACAGACATGGAATTCCGCACGTGGAATTCAAAACTCTACTTATAACCAGCAGTACTTCCCAGATGCCTTTACAGCAGGAGTCCTGGACCTTCTAGGTGTTGCAAGTAAGTGCAAGAAATAGTAAGAAAGTAAGAACAAAAGCCTATGACACTTTTTTTTTCTAGCAGGTTTACAGGACAACAGGAAGGAAAAGGTTTTCCAGGAAAACAGAGAGGGAAAAAATGAAAACGAGAGGGTGGAGCATTTGCCTCTGAAATACACTGAACTAGACTTGCAGTTGGTGTGAACAAGTGTAAATCAAAACCTGAGTCACTTCCAGCAGGTGGGTCTAAATAATGAAGTGCAACAAACCATTCCCTTCCACTATCAGTGTTCCTCCAGTGCTCCTCGAGGAGAACACCTTGACTTAAAAAATGTTTTGGGTTTTTTTCATCTCCAGTCCTGTAGTTATTTCATTTTTACAGTTGTTTTTCCCATTCACAAGTGTATTGAATATGACTGTTCAAAATTTAGTCTACTAAAGGATTTTTGCTTGTTTGTTTGTTTTCAAAGTGTTAAGCAAAGGCAGTTGATTCCCAGCAGTGGCAGTAACAGCCCTTTCCATTTCATTTGTGCCTGTTAATGAAGAAACATTAATATTGCATGTATTTTTTTCAGCTCTTTCTGGTATAAAGAGGACGTTGCTTCTGTAATTTTGCCCACTGCAATTTTCCCATTGATAATCCATAGTAAGAATTCTGCAGTTTCAACCAGTGTTACAACTTTCCTGCAGTTCTCTTCACATCAAATATGGCACATTCTTTACTCTCTCTACTTCTTCAGCACAGCACCGAAGGGACTTTCACCCCAAGTCACAGCTGTGTGACTTGAAGAGACTGATGTGACCAAAGCACAGAAGATCAGAAGCCTGGTCTTTAGTTTCACCCATTTCACTACTGATACCATAATTCAAGATGCTGCCAGGCAGTGTAGCAGGATGAGAAGTTCAACTTTGTGGCAGGCATGTGAAAAAAAGGCAATGTTAGCAACCCAAATAAACACCAGCAAGGGCAAAACGAGTGGAGATGAAGAAAACAGGACTGTGTTTGCAATTCACTTCCACAGCTGTGTCTCACCAAGTGAGGGTGAAGGACACACCACTGAACTCTCTCCAGAAGGACTGGCTCACTGGAAGAGTCTGCTTTGAGTTCTGACTTAAAAGGATCGCTCAGGCCTTATGAAAGCTCGTGTGCCCCCAGCAGTTAGAAGTGAATTTATGTTATTGAGCAACCCTGGAAGGTTTGTGACGAGGCCCAAGACACCACACACTCAGTTATGCTCTTCCACATCCAGAAGGTACTTGAGCCCTACCTGGTTTTCGTGGCACGGACCTTGGCAATATTCAGTCAAGCTTTCCAGTGTCTGGTTGACAAGAGCCACGTTCCTCTCGTTGATGTAAAGCCCCAACAAGCCCAGCCCACCTGTCGTGCTTCCACAGATGCAGTCCAAAAACTGAAGGGTCTCACAAACGAGGTTGTAATTTGTTTTGTTGTTTTGATGCCTTAAGAAATTCTGAAGGATGGAGAAAACAAACACACACACACATAAAAAAAAAAAAGAGAGACAGATGAGTCAAACACAGGTTCTCCATCCATAAAAAGGGTACAATTTTCCCATGAAAGGGTACAATTTATGACTGTATGACCATTGTACACATTGCATTATAGAAAACATATTGGCCCTCAGTGCAGCAGCGGAGAACTACTGACAAGAGGGTTTATGTCGTTCAAGGTGAGTGCAATTATAACATCAATCCCATTAGACTCATGGGTGACAACACACATCTTCAAAACCAGAGAAGGGAATGGGGCAGGGGCAGGAGAGAGGGAGGGAAGGAGGAGGGGAAAGAGGGAGATGGGATAATGGGAGGGAGAACTATATTGAGAACTGTTATCTGATTAAACCAGTAGAGCAAGAAGGGCTTAGGAAAGTGAGCTTTGCAAACATCTGCCCTGGCCTTAAGTGACTTATGCATGTCCTGCTTACCTGCCCCTATCCATCTTTCTCTGGGAAGCTTTTTCCCACAGCAGAGCAGGTCTGGTGGCACTTCATGGCCACTCCTTGGCTGTGTCAGCCCAGAACAGCAGCTCAGCTCAAGCCACCCCCAGAACTGCTTTAAGGGAGGCTCCTGGATAGGGCACTGAGGTATATTTGTAGAAAATTCCTGGGGACAGCAATTTCTGCCTAAAGAACTGACAGCAGGGACACACACCTTAAAGCTTTCCATTTTAACACCCTGGGAAAAGAGCAGCATCCAAACCTTGCCCAGAAAGCTCCTCTGGCCTTCAAGCCTGTGCTAAGTGACCCACAACTTGTGCACAGAAACCCTACTAAGAGGGACCCTCAGACACTTCTCAATTCCATGTGGCTACGCTACAGTCCCCAAGCAAGTCTGAGGACAACAACACGACCTCAACCAAAGTGGTTCTTGGGAAGGGTTATTTGACCCTTGGACCAGAAGATGAACAACATTTTGGACACCCCTGTTCTGTAACAGGAGTCAGGCACAGGTGTGTTTTTCCTCCCCTCAGGAAGCTGCAGCTCCTCGAATACTTCTCTCGGATCTCAGCTCAAACCCACTTTACCTGGAGCTCTCGGTTGTGGTTCTCACACAGCAGCTGCAGAAATCTCAGTATGGGCTGCATGATGGCAATGGCAGGGCTCATGACCCCTTCTTCTGTGGACTTGTCTTCTGCAGTTGCAGCATCTGTTCCTGAGCCCATAAGATCTATTTCTGGGTCCATTTCTCTCCTATACACAGAGTAAGCCTTGGATGTTGCAGAAGATGCTTCTGTTAACTGTCCTTTCATACCCTCTTTCAGATGAAGGGTCGAATCCTTAACTGAAAAAAAAAAAAAAAAAAGATTATTTCCCTTCATTTTTGAATCTCTTTCTCCTCATTTGATTAAACAATAAGCAAACAATAATAATGAATGCAACTTTTTCTTTGTTGGTGCCTAACTTCTCGAAGACCTCTAGGCAACTTCCAAAGAATATCAAAGCAACATTCATGCAGGGATAGCATGTTCCAAATAAACCACAAACCAGAGTGAAACAGAACATTAACACAAAAAGCCCTACTATTCCTCTCCCATATACAATAAATGATGAGAACAATGGAAAGACCACAGGGTGGGAAATCAGTTCCTGTGCTTGCTCTTGTGAAACAGCCCCATTAGCAGCAGCCTCTACTTCTGCTCCTCTAAAAATATGGTTCTGTATCTTTTATTGATGCAAACTGCCATAGCTTCATCGCCTCCATCCAAGCTAATTCCTCGCAGCCAGCCTGAGGTGGACTCATAATTTAGAGAAAACAGGCAAAAGATGCAGATTAGCAGCAACTTCACATTAAATCTGATTGATCAGCTCCACGCAGTGCTGCAGCTTCCACACCAGGCACTTCTCCCCTCTTGGGCAGGGGTGGCCCCTTTACCTCTCTTCTTGGGGACAGACACTTGGGTGAGGTCACTGTCATCCTCCTTCTTCTTGCTCCCCAGGTCCATGGTGTTGACGGTCACGGTGGAGCGGATCTCCTGCTGCGCAGCTTTCATGCGGTCGTACAGCACCTTGAAGAATTTTTCTGACTTCTTCTGCTCCTTCAGTTGCTGGTAGGTTGAATACTGGGAAAAAAAAAAAAAAAAACAGGAAAAAAAAAAAAAAAA
>VXAU01005055.1:233761-244081 GCA_013399695.1 Formicarius rufipectus | reverse complement strand
AAAAAAGAGGAAAAAAAAAAAAGGGGGGAAAAAATCCTTTAGATCTCAACCTCCTAGGAAAGAATACATACAAAAAGATGCTGGTTTTTGGCAAAAAAAGAAGAGATGAATAATTGATTCACTAATACAGAACAGATGTGAGTCACTACCTGATCAGTTCTTTCAAGAAGTGATATACAAGACTGGTAACAAAGACTGATGATAATGTCTTAGAACTCGGGTGAAATGGTGAGCACTGCTATTTGCAACCTTTGAATTGCAAGCTTTAAAATGTTACACTTGAAGTGTAATAATGTTAAATTATTTTTAACTTGAAGTTAAATGACTTTGGGACTGAGACACTCTCCCTTTCTGCAGGCTCACTGAAGTCATAACATTCCATCTACAAATAACAGCAAAAAGTTATTTTTATATATAACAAAAAGGTACGTATTATTATGCAAAAACAAGAGGAAGCACGGAACATCTACTATATAATACTATAGCTTGGATTATATTCACTTTTTTGTGCTACACACAGAGTTTAATGTTAAATAGTTAACATTTTAGGTTATTAAGTCCCGTCCCCTAGCATTACTGTCAAGCAGGCTGAGGGACGTTTGCAACAGTTTACAAACTGTCTCTTAGAGTCAAATCCTTTCACTGTCCCTAACAATTCATTTTAGAAAGCTGAAAAAAATACAATATGATTTCTTTATCGTTTTCTGGATACCCTCTAAGGGTCACAGATCTTATTACCTTTCTACAGAACAAAGGTACAAATTGGGACTCCTCTCATTTAACTTTCATAGTGGTGCAACAAGGTGTAAGTTGGTTTTTTGGGATCCCTTCACAGGCAATGATGAGATATGGGGACATGCAGGGAGAGGTTCACAGCAACTCTCTTCTGATAACTCTGCTGGTCAGAGTTAAGGATGAACAATCATAGAATCCTGGAATGGTTTGGGTTGGAATGGACATTAAAGACCGTCTCATCCCAACCCCCTGCCATGGGCAGGGACACCTTCCACCAGCCCAGAGTGCTCAGAGCCCCATCCAACCTGGCCTTGGACACTTCCAGGGATGGGGCAGCCACAGCTTCTCTGCCCAACCGGTGCCAGGGCCGAACCACCCTCACAGGCAAGAATTTCTTCCCAAGGTCCAATGTGACCGGGCTCTCTGTCACTTTGAATCCGTTCCCCCTTGTCCTGTCCCTCCAGGCCCTTGGAAATAGTCTCTCTCCATCTTCCCTGTGGGCTCCTTCAGGCACTGGAAGGCCACAATGAGGTCCCCCCAAAAGCCTTCTCTTCTCCAGGCTGGACAATCCCAGTTCTCCCAGTCCTTCCTCATCATCTCAATTTTTCCTCTTTCCTCAATCATCTTATTTGGCTAAAGTTGGATGAGAGGGATATCATTCGCAAACTACTAGAATCCATAATTTAAAGGAATCTTTTCTATGGACTGGGATACTACTGGGCTTCTCAAATGACCACTTTTTCTCTTTTTGGAGACTCTAGTAAATGCCTCTGAAGATTTCCAGAAAATACTTTTATTGCTGTTATATACTTAAAAGCATTATTATTTTTAATTTTACAACGAGTGATATAAAATAAATGGAGACAAGGGTCCTATGGCAAAGACCAGTTTGAAAGAATTACACAGAAAGGGAGAGCTGAGAGACATTTTCTTCTATTGAAGAGTCTACACTATGAGATATTGCATGGCAATAGGGCATATTTACCTTTGCATTACAGTGACAAACTTTTCACAGAACTCACAGCAAAAAGGTTCTTTATATTTGTCTCCAGCCTCCGTGCTTCTGAAAATCAATATGTGCATAAGGATATGAAATAAGTACCTGTGTTTGAGTGTTTCCACCTTCAAGCAAGGCAATGCCAAGCAGAATGCCTTCTGAGAAAATCCTGTCGTTCCTGGTGTTTACTATCACGTCTATGACCAGCTCTGAGGCACCTTCTTTATCCAGGAGGCACTGAATATCAAACATGGTCACCCCAGACTTATCTGAGTCCTGTCCTGAAAATCCACCTGCAGAGGAGACACACACGTCCCATTCACGCCCGTTGTCACATGTGGGTATGGAAATGTATCCATTAGCAGGAACAATGCACACAATAGCAACCCAATAAATTCAGCTTTGAAATTCCCTTTCAGGCAAAATTCCCCTTGATAAGAACAAGATTTTTTTTGCATGAAGCTGCAATGTTGGGCTCTAAGAATAAGAAATAAAACAAATCCCCCAGCCATTGTTCTGTCATGACACTCAGACAATAAGGGAGCTGGAAACGGTGCTGGTTTGGTCACCGAAGCCCTGGTTCCATTCCAGTGCTGCACACACTAAACTGTGAGTGCGGCCAGTGCTCTGAGACCATTTTTCAACGTGCTCTTCAGTCTCAGGACTGATCTGCACACAGACTGTGTCCTGGTAAATCCACTCTGGCCACGGGCATGACCCTCCAGCCAAAGGCTGTTGCCAACACAACTCCTAAATCATTAACATCGTGATGATGTTCCTCAAGAACAGAGACCTGAGTTAATCCATAGCAAAGGTGTGGGTTGAAGAAGTTTTGCTCAACTGCATTAGCTCATTAAATCAACCATCTTTTATTATCACAGATTATCATCTTTCCTGCTGTACTTACTTCTATAAAGATATAACCGTGTCTACTTCATTAGGAAAAATATAGCACTGCTTTAATCAGTCAGTACTACCTTGATTAATCTGATTTAAAAGATGTACACTTTGTTTGTGATGAAGCCACACAGACAATTTTTAGAGAGAGAACAGAAAAAAAAATAAAAATAAATCTTTACTCTCTTTGTTTGCTAAGGGGCAAAATTTAGTGTGAGGATAAAAACTTAGATATCAAAACTAAACATTTCCACTGTCTACACTGAAACAGCCATGGGGGAACAGCTGGGCAACATCTGGAAATGCCCACAAATCTGAGCATGCCTTTAATATAGGCTGAAAATGCAATGGCAAGTGTTTTGACCTTGCTCTGTACCCAACTTCTGTCTCATTTCCTATGACATGCATCATTTTGGGTTTTCTCAGAAATCATCCTACAGTGACTTTCCGTGGCTTCTGTAACAACAAAACAAATAATTAGGCCATAATGGGCCTGCAGGGATCATCTACTCGAACTTCCTGCTCAAGGTAGTTAGAGCAGGTTCATCAGAGTACTGTCCAGTTGTAGCAAGAACTGACACATCCTACAGCCTCTTGGGGGGAGCTGTTTCAATGTCTAATCAGTGTCTTTGCAAGAAGCTTTCCCTTAGAAGTATTTTTTTTTCTCTTCATATATCAGTAAAATATCTATAATTATAAAAACAAACAAACAAACAAAAACCCACAAAAAACAAGCAAAAAAACCCCACAAAAAAACCCCAAAACCAAACAAAACAAAACACCACCAACAAAAAAAACCCAACACACATTTAGTTTCCAGAAACAGCAACATCTTTGTTTAAATGTTTTGTGCTTTGCTGAATTTCTGGATGCTGATTTACTGGTACCTACTTTGGTACCTCCAAATGTCCAGTGCAGGGGGCAGGAGTTGGGCTCCATGGTCCTTGTGGGTCCCTCCCCAGAGGTCCCTCCCAGAGCACTCTCTGTGCCTCTATGAAATGCACAGGAGCCATGTGAGACAAGTGGCTTCCCAGCTTAAAAATGGGGAAAGTCTGATTTTCTCTCTCTCTTCTGGACACAGAACACATCTGATTTGTTTACCAACAAAATCCCTGGAGCACTTCCAGCGTGCCTATTAGAAAACACCCAGCCCTGCTGATTCTGTCCTCCTGGAAAGATGTGTTTGAGTTACCTCCCACTTGTGCAGTTTTGCTGTAGCTGCCACACAGGGGCCCGTTCATGCCACTTCCATAGTCCCCTTTGAAGTAGCGATACAGGAGTATCTTCCTTAAAGTGTTGCCCTTTAAGAGAAAGGTAAAAACAGGAGAAATGAGAGTTGTGGTCACTTTCCTTTGTTGGAAAAGCAAGCTGTTGGACACGGATACATAATTTATTAAGGTCGTTCCATTATGATCAGCAAGCACACAAATAGTGAACTTGTCCGGAAAACAAACATCTGATGGTCTTATCTAACAAATCCCATGGGAAGAGCTGTAAAATAGTGTTGTATAAACTTTTTTGTTTAATATAAATTCCTTTTAAACTCATTGATTATAAACAAAAGACTCCACCTCAATAATTCTGACTGGCTATCTGTAAGATGTGTACAGTGAAACAAGTGCCATAAATAGCCAATACTCTGCAGTCGGTGTGTCTGTGCCCTACCCTGCCATGGCAGGATTTTCTTCCTATTTTCTGCAGCTGAGTAGCATCACTCCCTTTTCTCTGATCTCAGATAATCCAGCTGATTGTCTGAAAGGAGCCACATCACATGAAATATTAAAACAGATATATGACATTTGATAGAACAGCTTAAAAAGCATTCCCTGTATTGCCTTGTTCCTTGACTTCCAAAACCACAACCAGTCAAAATTTGCATGCAGCTCTCTGAAGATCTTCCCTTTCATTTCACTTAATCCAACATGTCTTGTGTTGCAGAACATAAGAGCCAGAGGCACCAATTACTTGGCATTTTTATTCTGCCTTCAGTCTCCTGGGAACACCTGCAGTCAACACTCAGCTTTACAGAGGCAGAAGGTGACACAACAACTGTGGGCATATGTGTAACTTCAGATTTTATAAAGAAAAGAGCACCCAAGGTCTCTGATGATCACCACAGAAGGGGGAAAGTTGGTAATTTGAACAGCCTGGCAGAAAAATAGAACTTATTCCTTACTTTTACTCAACTGCTGGTGTTAATGAAGAGCCACAGTGGGGCTTCACTGCTTCATTGACCTCAAATGGGCTCGTCCACCTCAAGCAAGTGCCAAAATGCAGGATTCTGTGCGTCACCTGGCAACACAAACTAGCCATTCCTTCCTACTTCTCACATTCTGATGTTTTAGTTTGATAACTGTCCGTGCAGAGCTCCCTCAAACAGCCAAGAAATGTGCAAGGCCCATGATAAAATATCAAAAGCCATAAATACAATGACTGCAAGGAAAATAAGACGTTTCACCTACACATCTGCAGTGCCAGGGAATTTAATAGGTGGGTTTTCCAGGTGAGCTTAAGCCACTGCAGAGGATGGCAAAGAACCAGAAGTCTCTGAGGAACTCCCACAGAGACAGATTCCTTCCCAGCCTGGTTTATGATGGGGTTTAACCCTGCATGCATGGACAGGGTAGGCTAACCAAGCTCATTCACCAGCTCCTCCACAAGTCTCCACTTGGGACCAAAATCCAGTGTCTTACAGGAAACTGAACCTCATTTTCCTCGTGTCCTGAAGAAGACAAATGTATTTTTGAGGGGGAAAAAGTTTCCACTGTAACTGATAAAGATGGACTAAGATGCAGGATAAAGTCCCTTTCCAAGCTTTCTCAGCCATATATACCCCAGAGGCATAAAACTGTACCCCACAAATGGGATCACGGAGCAAAAACCCTTCCTAAGTCCAGAGTAGGACTCAATCCAGAATGGACACCACCTTGAGACAAGATCTTCCCATCAGAAAGGCTGGCATTTGCCATATCACTCAGTTTCAGTCAACAGCCTCAACCAGCAATCTTTGCAGCCTGTTGATAACTAATGGCAAATTATATAAACAGTCACAGTGCAGTCACGGGAAGAAACACCAAGAGCCATCTATATGTGGTTAAGAATACTACCTGTGCTCACAAGCTTTATTGTTCAATCAAAACAGTCCTTATTTTATCCAGAAGAACGTTTAAGACCAACAAAAAGCTTTTGCCTAATAAACTGAACGACACGGCACTGGGGTCTGATTGCCCGGAGGCGAGAAGCTGCTAACACATCTCAGCTCTTCCTGCCTCGTTACCTCCAGAGACATCAGCAGGAACACGAAGATGTTTTTCCATCTGCAACGGGAAGGGGAATCCTGCTTCCCCCACACCCAAACTAAGTCAAAGCCTTCATTTCTTGTTCCAAGAAGCAAGCCTTAATTATTAGGGCTCCTTCTCTCAGCTTCCCATGAATCCAGACAGCAACTCCAGCTGCAGAAGACCAAGTGCCAGGAGCCAAGGGTGCCGTACCTCAAAAGCAGAGATGTGGTGACACCTTTGCTCTGCCTGACAGCTGTGCCAAAAACACACCCTCGGACTCGGAATCCCCATCCCCTCTGTGGTGACACATGACTTCCACGAGCCTCGTGAAATCAGCTGCTGCTCCAGAGAGCAGGAAAGTCCAGCCACGCAAAGCGGGGGCTGAGAAACGCACTGGAAAACGCACCGGGAACACCCATCACCTCCAGCGTGCAAACCTGGGAAGCACCGCGCTAGAAAAAGCTGGAAAGACCCTACTTCCAGGGGAAAAAAAAAAAAAAAAAGTGCTGACCCTGCTGGCGTGGGTGTCTGGCTATGCTTTGGTGAGAATGCCAAAAATCCCGGTCCAGAACAGCCCCCGTGGTGCGGACGAGACAAAGCGCTGCGGGGACGGGCGGGACCGGCGTCCTTGGGCACCGAGCACAGGCACGGCATTAAATCTGCCCCGGAGCAACTGCTCACAGCAGCAGCATCAATAAGCACTTTTAGCAGCTCCGACTAACACTGGTGCTGCTGAAGCAGAGGCCAAAAATCGAGGCACACGAGGCAGGGCAGCGCTGTCATCCCCGACCGCGCTCCTACGCGTGGCAGAAGACACCCGACCTCCCCAAGTTGAATCTCTTCCCTGCTGCCTACAATACACTTTCTTTTCTACCTCTTGTTAAGGGGTATGGAAGTGGCATGTAAACATCACTCAGCTGACTGCAAGCCTTCTATAATGGCTAGAACATTGTATAGCTTTGGGGGGGAAAAAAAAAACAAACCCACAATGAAACATAACAGTCTTATTGTTATTGATGAATACCCCTGCATTGTCCCTAACAAAAGCTAGGATAAAGACTGAGGGCACAAGAAAGCAACAACTGGATATTGTTGCTGCAGTTTTAAACAGCTAGGGATTGACAGGCCAAAGTTCCCAAGAGGGAAGAATTATTCCAACAGGAACGTGTAGACACAAACAAATTATGTTTTCTCAGTCCGTGTTTCGTTATGGTCGTCGGTCTTTAAACTTGATTTAAATGCCTTAATACAATGGTTTATCCACTTGACTTCTCAGAGCCTGCAAAAGGGCTGGTTCCACAGAAGGATGGGGTGTTCTGAGCCAGGAAGCAATGGCTGAGAGAGAATCCTAAGGCTTATAGTGGACAGCAGCATCAGCACCAGCTCTCTGTATCACACTGCCAAAAATCACCCGTCCTGCCTCAAATAGCTCTGCTCACCTCTTAAAGAATTGCAATTCTCTTTATGATGTTCTGAAGGCCAAACTAAGGGACCTGGTGGTCTCTTCTGCTTCCCTCTATACATTCAAATAATCAAGTTGGAATGCTCAGATTATCAGTGATACCACAGAAAAGGCAGCCACACCCAACAAACATTCCTGTGACACAGTGGATCATGTTGGGAGTATATTTCAGCATTAATCCAGAAAGATGCACGAAAATTAGGCATGTTGAATCTTTACATTCAGATTACTTGCAGCCACATGTGAAAGAGGAGCTGTCTGAGATCTCTGGTCTACCAACACAGGTTTTCAGGAAGTTTGGAACAGATAAAAAACCCCAGAGAACTGGGAGAACTCTCACGTGCAATGCTACTTTTCTAAAAGTACTACTTTGGGGAGTACTTTTTACTCTTCTTACTGATATGCAGCCCTCTGCAGTGAGTTTGGTATCAGTTCTGGGCAAAACAAATGAATGGCTGATTTTGCATTCCATGAACACAAAATTAAAGGAAGCTACTATAAATAAATGGCAGTTTTAATACTGACATCATGTTGCAATAGTAGCTTCAATATGGGTTCACAAAAACAGACCTTCTGAAACTTCTGAAGATTATCTTCTGCTTTTGCTCATAATGAAAATACCACTCTGGTGAAGTTTGATAAGCTGTGTGATGTGGCACAATCCTGTAAGGCAGAATTTTTGCCTAAGTAAGCCCACAAGGAAAGTTATCAAACGGCTTAACAACTAAATGACTGACAGGATTCAACATCCAATTTAAAGCACAAAATCATAAACAAGTGCATAGGCTTTTAATGGGCAATCTCACAAAGTATTTACTGTCTGCCCAATTGGTTGGTTTGGGTTTTTTTTCCCAATGAAATGAAAGAATACAGAAAATTATTATTAACAATGCTTAGAAAGGACAACAAAAAAAAAGGGTGTGGGGATAAGGTGATGAGGTCAAGTCACTGCTAGCAATTTAGGCATCATTTATTAGATTTATTAGATCATTTACTAGAAGCAAACAATATGAGCCTCGTTGTGTCCAAACCTCTGTATGTCTTAATAACAATAAAATGCATAACATTAAAAATAAAATAAAAATATGCAGGATTCTGTTCTAGGAGGCCATGACTTTGGGGAAGGATGAAAGGTCTGGGAGAAAAAATGACAACTGCCCAAATGCCACGATTCTACGCGTGATAACAAGAGTTGTTGTGTGGGATTTGTGAGACTGTTCCAGGGCACGTGACTGTGGGAATGCCCCACGACGAGTCGATGCCCACAACTCCAGAAGCATGCTGACAAATTGGATTAGGTTTGGAGAAGCTCCATGAGAGTGATTAGAGAATAAAACGTGCCCTCTCATCAGAAATTCAAGGCTTTCAATCTACCAAGCTGCTCAGTCTCAGCACGAGCTCTGTTGCTGACTATCTACAGGAGGAATCTGATCATGGATGGCTTCAGCCTAAAGATAAAAGGTGCAAGACACGCTGGTGAGAAGCTGAAGATGGAGAAACTCAGCTAGAAAAGAAGTGGAGGCAGCTGGGTTATTCAGTTGGTGGGTTAGGAATTTTATTTTTATTTTATATAACAGCAATGGCATTTAGCTATTGGAACAGCTTAAGAAGAGGTGTGATAGTCTGTACTGCTGGCAGTTACTAAACCACGACTAGGTGGCTTCTCAGACAGAAACTATTTGAAGATCTTGTGGTCTACATGAGGAGAACAAGCTGGGGGACAAAAATAAGTCATCTCACATAATCTATGAAGACATCATGCCACCTTTTCCTGTAGTAAATATAGATGAGGTTAGAAGCCTGGCTTTCTATGAAGGCTGTTTAAAAAACACCTTCTCCATCTTCTTCTCATACTTTATAAATGAAATTTCTATGGGTCTGAGTGCCTGTTTCAGGATCACTTTTTGCTGCTGCTGCTTTTCACCCCTTTTCAAAGTACTTTGCTCCCTTATTTCTCAGGGACACAGAACGCAGCAGGACAAGCAATTCTGTGCTTCTGGGAAGACACAATGCATGGAAGTTTTATAACCCTTTAAATCAGGATCCAACCTGCCCTTGAAATGCAAGATGACCCAGACATCATCTCCTTTCCACAAGGGATCAGCTGAGGGCACAGCTGCCCCATGCCTGGTGTTGCACAAGCACCAGCTTGGAAGGGAGCCCTGAGGTCTTGACTCCTATTCTGCCCAGAAAATGGAAAATTGCTGTTTTCACAGTGCCAGCAACTCCCAGGGGGGCTCACGAATCGGGGGAAATCGTTTGTTTAGGGGAGTTGTTTGTTTGTTTTCACGCAGAGTGAGCTTTTTTTTCTCCCCCTTGGTTTTGATCTTTTTTGGTTTTGTTTTTTGCAACAAGGTGTTTTCGTAGCCAAGTGATAGCTGAAAGTGACATATTTTCACCAATAAAACATGACACCCAACAGCAGAGCCATTTGCACCTTCAGCCACCCCAGGGGAGAAAAGCACTTTTAAATACGAGGTTGGGTCCATCTGGTGTCCACTAAAACCCACGGGAAATTTGCCAGCAATTTCAGCAGGAGAAGGAGCAGACACACTCCCTTTGCCAGGCAAAACTTTTTTATCCAAGTCTAAAAAGAAAAAAACAAACAAACAAAAAAAAACCAACCCCAAACCAAAATATGCACCAGCCTTCATGACACAGTTCTCCTGGGAGAGCAGAACTGGCCACCCACACCTCTCAGCTGTCTCTCATTAAGCAGAGACACCCCACATTTGAAATGTGCCATTGTTCCATCCTACACAGAGCTGGGAGGAATCCCACTTTGTCTCCACACGAGCTGCCTACATCACAAACACTCCCTGAGAAACTCCAGGTTGTGACTGCTGCAGAGGTGCAGATAAAAAGCACAAGCCTGGCCTTCTCTGAAACCAGGCTACAGTGAATTTTTAAAGTTGCTCTTTTTCTTTTTTATTTCTGCCCTCCCCCGC
>VXAU01005055.1:219498-233680 GCA_013399695.1 Formicarius rufipectus | reverse complement strand
GAAAGTTGGAAGCTCAAGTGCCAAAATATTTCAAAACAAATGCTCTTGCCAGTGTATTTTCAATATGGATAGTGAAAAGACTGCTGGACACATTGCAAGAAAACCAGGTAACCGGCCAACTTTGTACCCTGAAGAAACTGAGGAAAGCGTCATATCAAAAGAAAGAGCTTTTTTGCAGTATCTCTAAGAAGTGGCTCCACTATGAATACAGCAGGACAGAAAAATCATTTAGATTAGTGAAAACCTCAGCATTGGGAGATTCAGATTTAGACTGAGAAGAAAACATTTTAAAAACACAGTTTCATTATGTAAATTTTTCCTATTGGATCATAAAATATTAGTAGCTCTCAAATGTCTATTTTTTTTTTTTTGTCCAAACAAAATATCTCCACATAAATTTATATGCATTTATATACAGAGAGAACAGGTCTTAGCTGTGGGCAAATATTACTGTTTGCATCTGTCACTTGTGCTGCTCCTCACTGGGTGACAGGGTTTCCATGTGCAGTGACAAACTGAGCACCTCCAAACCAGGTCCTGTTTGCACCCAGCTCATTTTGCCTTTGCAATTCCAAAACAAAGCACAATAACCCAAATTCTGCCCCCCTGAAAGAAAGCAATGTGAGACGGGATCACCATTCTTCAGGAGCAGTTGGGACTGCACCATCAATAACCTACTGGAGGCAAAAGAGCAGATCTGAAAAGCAGACTTTTCAAAGACTGAAATGATCTCACTCTTCTGCTGCAGGGGGGAAACTTTTCAAAGTGATGCACAGGGAGTTATGCACACAAATCCCATTATTTGGGAACAGGATTTCGGTGTGGAACTCCTCGTGCTCTGCAAGAGAAGAAGTTTACCCCTAAGTTCCCTGATGTGGATATTTACCTCACTTAATTTCCAGATTCATACTCAGGAGCACTACTGTGCTTTGACATCCTACAAGCCATTTGAAACAGGTGGATGGGGAAAATAACACAGGAGGCCAAACAGCAGTTCCAGGCCATTATTCTCTTTCACCACGCTGCTCTTATGGTGAGCTTCAAAGCCAAAGCATCACAGATAGCTGATTTCCTAGCCAAGGGATGCACTGCAGATGCAGTACCTGTCCTGTTTGGAATCAGATGTGCCAGGATCTTCATCTCCTGGCTCAGGGGGAACTTCTCTATTTTAGTTTTCACCTGCTTGTTTTTACCCATCACCATCTCCACTGATTTCTCAACTCCATCCCTGCCTACTACTAAAGATCACAGAATCACAGAATGATTTGGGTTGGAAGGAACATTAAAGATCATTTCATTCCACCCCCCTGCCATGGGCAAGGACACCTTCCACCAGTCCAAGGTGCTCAGAGCCCCATCCAACCTGCCCTTGGACACTTCCAGGGATGGGGCAGCCACAGCTTCTCTGCCCAACCTGTAGCCAGGGCTGCCCACCCTCACAGGGAACAATTTCTTCCCAATATCCAATCTAACCCTGCTCTCTGTCACTTTGAAGCCATTCCCCCTTGTCCTGTCCCTCCAAGCCTTTGTAAATAGTCTCTCTCCATGTTTCCTGTAAACTCCCTTCAGGCATTGGAGGGCTGAATTAGGACACCCAGAAGACTGATGATGACAACACTTCTGAAATTCAGAATTTGTTCAATGGCATTCCAGGTGCTCAGGTCACTGCTTACCTTTGAAGGAATCTATGCATTTCCTCAACCAGGTTATCAGAATTATTTTGCAATCCAGGTTAGAGGCTTCTGGAAATTTGTCAATGTATTTGACATCAGTTCTGGACTGTGCTAATACAATACTAAATAAGTACTTCATGGTTTGGGGCTTTACTGTATAAATGTCATTAAACTGTGACCTGTGCCACTTTCTCCAATGTATACAAATATTCACAGTTGATATTAATTCCTCAGAAGTGACATTAAAAGAAATTCATTCTCAGCCATTGCGAAATGACCATGGCACATACATCCTGTCCCAAAATAATCCCAAGAAGCCATTTCCCCTCTAATGCCACTCACTCCTGCCTGAACACCATTCTGAGGTGAAAACAGATACTGAATTATTGCTGAAATCTTGGGCTTCAGGCATTAAGGAAAAAAATGGGAGCAGTGAAACGAGCCAAGCTTGTGGCAATCCAGGGCAGCAGCAACATGTAGACAGCCAGTGTTCTCAGTGGTGTGTGGAAACACAGTCTTAGAATCTGTCTTGCTGGAAAATGGGCATAAACCAGCTCCAAAAACCAGTGGGGATGGGGCCACGATAGAGCCCAAGCTGGTCTAAGTGGGAATTGCAGTGACAGGCAGACCGTCCCTTTGCTCTGTGCTGCACAACGAAGCCTCTCCCTTCCCAAGCAGAGGAGAACAATTCCCACCTGGAGCAAAGCAGCTCCTGCACTGAGCCCACTCCACCTCTGAAATTAGGTGGCATTTCACACTAGCAGAAAAGTAGAGCAAAGTTAGACAACCCTGCTTTATTAGCTCTCCATTCTGACAGGTATAATTTGAAAATATTTATAATTCATGTTCCCCAGATTTAAAAAACAGGAGTTTGAATAAATTTCCGGCGAACCTGATTGGGAATTTTCTACTCATGTCATCTCTCCCAACTGTATAATCCTTTTCAAGATAGCTGGCACTTGAAGTTCAGCACCCAAAGTTATGTGCTTGTATGAGAAGTCCATTTTACATTTGAAAAAAATAAGAGTCCAAAACAAAAGCCACCACCTCCCTCAACTGGTTTCTAGTGCTCCTGGTCCCTGGAATAGTACTTGGAAATGTGAAATCTGTGTGGCCAGAGCCAGAAAAAATAATAAAAACCAAACTGTGTGGATGAGGTTTTGATGGTTAGGAAACCAAACCGAAGCATATTCATAATTTCTAGGAGCCTGGCTCAGCTTTGAGTGCCAGAGGTGGCAAATACCAACTAAACATGAAGCAACCCCCTGCAGCAGATCTGCTGATGGTGCCTGCTAAGAGGAGCTCAGATCCTCCTGCTGACTCTGGAGCAAGGACAGAGCTGCTGACACGTGGCTGTCACCACGAAGAGCCACATCACCTCGTCAGCAAATCCACTCCCAGGCAACTGAGAATCAATGGCAACACAGGACTTACGAGGTGGGGCCACTCCAGAAGGGAAGGGCCCCTTGGAAAAGGATGAGGGATGGATGATCTTGGGACTGAAACACTACCACTGAAGATCTGAGCTCTGTTTCTGCCCTGCAAAGGCAGAAGAGTTGGGCTCTACAACTACCCCAGTGCTGAATTCCTCAGGAGGCTGCAAAACCAAGGTCCTTGGCAGGTTTGCTCCCCAGGAATGAGGAACCAGGTCCTGGTCCAGACCCTGGGTGAGGCCAAGCTACCCCAACTCCCATTAATGTCATTGATATGTGAGCAGGATAAGCCCCTCTCCAGGCTCATCCAGGGTTTCTCCTGGCTCTGACCTCCTGATTCACAGACCTGCAGTGACCTGGTGTTGGAGCTGGTCTTTCCTGGCAGGTCTGAACCTTTTTATAGCAGAGTGCCTCTTCCAAACGGCAGACAGGCATTCTGATTTTTTAAGGCATCATTCAGTAGGAAAAACCTCTCTGTTTCCAAAGCAGTTCTCAATCCTCCCTTTTAAATTAGAGGCCAATATTAGTTTTCCACTCTTGGAGTCTAAGATTTCATCAGTTCCAACAAATAAACCTAATAACATCCTTTGAAGACTGCCATGGAAATAATTCTTACTTGGTGCAACACTGCAGCAGAAGCTTCACAAGCTATTTCTATTAGCCCAAGTTGCTGAATGAAACTGAAATGTTGTTAAGAGAGTAACATTTTGTTTTTAATAACTTTCAGAGGCATATTAGCTGTCATGCCAAAGCTCAACAGCTTCTTAGCTGTCTTCTTATTTTAGGACCAACAGCAATTTCTAAATTCTAAGTTTCCCAAGATCAGGACAAAGTTATCCTCTAGGTTGAACAGAAAAGAAATAAAATTGAAGCCACTCTAGAACTGGTTGAAAAAAATACCAAAAATTTGCTTGAAATGAAATCAGCTGGTTCAAAGATAGAGACAAGGGGGAGACGAAGACACATTTTCCTGAGCCTGTCCTAGCTTTTCAAAAGACAGATTCATGTTTATATAAAATTTAATATGCAAGCTGTTCAGCCATAATATTAAATTGCCCCTTTATATTTAATATTTTCTAAAATTGCTGTGTTATTTATGTCCCTGATAAGACTACTGCACATGTGCATTAGCTGTTTCATCATAACAGATTTTAGTGTACATTTATTACGAAGCCGTTGCCATTATAATGCCTAAATGTCTGCCGCTTCCAAGGAGAAATATATTATCCCTGGAACATTCCTACATGTACAGCATGTAGCTGTGGAAATACAACATCATCTGCTTCTTCAGGGCTGTTGAGAAGAGCACAGATTAACAGTGAGGCTGCAGAAAACCTGCTCTGGAAGTCCTGTGACTGCAACTGTTCTCTCCTGTGCTTCAGGAGTACTGACAGCCCCCACTAATGACATCTCTCTCAAAAATGCCAGGAGACATCCCAACATGGGGGCTCAGCAGCATCATGAAAACCAAGAGGAACTTCACAGCTCCAGCAAGTGGGAACTGAACTGTGCCCACGTGGCAGCCAGTCAGTGCTTTGAGTGGGTGCAAGACAAAACTCACCAACAGTTTTGGGGGTTCCGCAACAACCTGCTCAGGCTATTCTGATTATTAGGAAAACCCCCTTCTGCATTTAGCTAACAAAACCACCTTGTTGAGATGTTGAGTAGGGTGGGAAATAGTATAGAGGGAAAAAAATAGCACAGACAAAACAAAAAATAGCATAGATAAAGTGAGTGTTCTAAGTTGGATCAATGACGTGGCTGCCATTTCCTGAAGGCTCAGAGAAGTGCTGGGAGCACCCAAAGGTGTGGAAAACCTGTGGCAATTGACTGATTGATTGATTGATTGATTGAGATTGGTCACCTCGGAAAAAGGGATAGAAAGAAGTGACCAAACTGCAGCAAAGCACGAACGGGGAGGACGTGGGGAGGTTGGGAATTCCTGTTTCCTCTGCCACCCAAACGTGCCCTCCAATGGAATGTAGAGATGGCCAATGAAAAAGTGATAAAGAAATAACTGTTATCCCACATATAATTAGATGGCAGAAAACTCATTACCAGGGGAAGTCACCAAGGCCAAGAATTCAGCAAGACTCAGAGGAGGATTTGGGCATTTCTATAGACAACAAGCAAAACCAGTTACAATAGCAAATGTTAGAAAAAAAAACAAATCAAACCAAAAAACTATGGGAAAGAAGACAAAATCTCTTGCTTTAGGGGCCACAGATTTATGATCTTACTGTTAGGGATTATCCCAAGACTTCAGGAAGAATAGAAAACTTCAACTCTGCCTACAGTGGGGATTCTTAGACCTTCTGAAGCATCTGGTGATGGCCACACAGAGAGAAACACTCTTAATCCTCTGGTCTGACCCTCTTTAGCAATCCTCATGTGTTTAAAAGAGAACACCAAGTCTACCAAGTCTATTTGTATTGCATCCAGAAACCAGTGCAATCCCATGTAGATTCCAGAGAAAAATAAGGTTTTATGAAATCAGGAGACATGCAGGGCAGAGACATTGCGGAGACCCAAAATAGCAGCTTGAACTCTGACTTCAGCAGGCAAAACGCAGAACTGCCACAGAAAGAGAGCACATTACTAAAATCCCAACAGGAAAAAGGTCTGAGTTGTATCTACCTGTCCTCACTTCTGCTTAGCAAAATACTCTTGGTTGATATAAAAACTACGGCAGGTTGATATAAAAACACTGCAGCTCCTGAGCAAGGCGCAGCTTCTCAGAGGGAAGCTGGAGGCTGAGACACATTGTGCTGCTGTTGAGCTGGGTACCCACAGGCCCTGGCTCAGCCAGGTGGCTCTCCAAGCTCTGCTTCCCCTCCCACAGTTCTCCCAGCTGAGTACAGAACACCTCACCCTCTAAGACACTAAAGGATGTCTTCGCACGGCCGAGACGGCCACAGCATCAGATTCCTCCATCCTGATGACAGCCTATGAACACCAGATCCCTCATTTAGCCCTAAATAACACTGACCAGAATGTCACCATTATTTAATTCCTTTAATTAATTACAACTTTGCAAAGTCTTGGTTACATAAATTGGTTTCCTATACATATTAGTGCCTTTCTGACTCCCTGTGAGTCCACTCGATGATGCAATGGCTTTCTGCCTGCTAAGCATTCAGTGTCACACAGATGCCTCCACCTACACACCCAATGTCCTTCTCTGGCCTAAAATTCACTACATGTAGAAGTCAGTATTAGTATTCTAGCTGTGGCACCCTGAGCTGCTGAGACTCAGCCAAAATCTTGGCAGATTTATTTAGTGCAAAAGGGATGATGTGGAAGACCAGGAGAGGATCTGGATTTTGTCTCTGCTGCTTTGCTGTCTTCCATCTTCTTTCTTCCTTCTCGTCCCCTCTGAATTTGCCTTTCCCCTCCCTGTCCCCTGGCTGTGCCAATGACACATTATAATACATGTGACACTTGATTTGTAGCTTTTCCCCCCTCAGTGACTCTGGTAATTCATCCCTCCTTGTTTAGCAGAGCAGCTCTGGGGGAGACTGGAAAAGGGCAAAGGGAGCATTTGGGAAAGAGGCAGCTGGTTAAAAGTTGAGCCTTTTCCTCTTCTTCCACACTCCAATCTCTAATCCAGACCCTCACAAGGAACACACCTGATGATTCACTACAGCAGAAAACATTGGAACTGACAGAACAAACCAAGATGAAACAAAAGGATGTCCCAAAAAATGGACAGGAAAAGCTGAAGATGGAAGGAGCCAGATGAAAAAACTTCCAAGCAGGGCATATCCAGGTTAGCAGAGAATTTCCCTCAGGCTTTGGGATATGCAGATAAGCACCCCAGACAGCAGCAAAAAGTCATTATAGATTAGAACAGAGGCTAATCTTCAAGGAACATGTATTCTGCATATCAACAAGGAGATGGGGAAGGAAGGGGGATAATCTTTGGAGCCTAACAGACTCAACTACAGGAGAAGTCAAAGGAAACAGAGTACACCCAGCACTGACAGAGGACCTGGACATTGTGCTCCTGTAAACTTCACATCAGGATGTTTCTTCGGCGTGAAGTGGAAACTTCCATTTGAAATTTCCTCGCTGCAAAACCTTTTAACATTTTCAGCACAAGACTTCGGGTTTAATTTGAATAGGTCTGAGCAACAGACATAATTCACAGTGGCAAAGGGGGCTTTTTAAAACTGCTTTCACTAGCACAATGCAAGGGCTCAAATGGCTACTTAAAGATGAAATTCTATTTAAAAAAAATAATAAAAAAAAAATAAATCAGAGCCAGTGCCTTTTTAAAAATACCTGCTGCTTAAGGCAGCCTAAATTGAGCCAGTATCTGGGGATGTTCCTTCTCTGACCTGTGTGAAAAGGCAGCCCAGGGACTGTGTACAGGCAATCCAGTTACCATGGATACCTCACTGCTTTAGGTGTAGAAGCTTAACATTACAAACAACTTGGCAGCATTAGGCTCCTGGCCTCATAAAAACACTGCAAAATAACCAGGAGTTCTGAGATAACCATTATGGTCTGTTTTGTGACACGTGAATATAAATCTCAGCTCGTAAAGAGAAATACAAAAGCAGGAAGGGCCAGGTCTTGCAGGTCTTAATTGACAGTCTGCTCCTGCAAGATGCTGTGCCCCTGATGATAATGGGACCTGCAGGTAGGCGGCTTGCCTCAGAATACTGCTCTCCTACCTAAGGTTTTAGCTAAATTAGGCCTCCAAACTTGAGCCAACACAGCACAGGCAAAAGAATATGAAGTTGGAGTGAAAAAAAACCCTCAATTCTTTTCAAGTTTCCCTTTAACAGAGCAAGCTGCCCTGCCGGCATCTCCCACGGGGTTTATGGCATCATGCACACTCCCTGCATTCAAGGACAGCTCTTGGACATGAAAAACCACCAGGTATTCCCACAGCCTCCAAAGGGAGATGCCCAATGTGCCTGCTGGGCACTGTGTGCCTCCAGAGTGCCTGCAGCAGTCAGGAGAGGCCAGAGATGGCACAGATTTCACAACTGCAAGCCCATCTCTTGCCCTAACCACCACCCCACCTGGCAGGCAGTCTCAATAAGGAAAGAAGATCTGCTTCCTACCACTCTGCTCAAGGGTGGCAAAAGATATTCACACCAAACCACCTCATCTATTGATCCAACAGTCAACCATTTTCCAGGCAGTGAAAGCATCTGTCTCCTCCTCCTTCACCTCGAGCACAGGTTCACAGGAAATCACTTGAGATGCTTTCTCCTGCTCCTGCTCTTAAATTGCACACAGAAGAAGTTCAGGTGCAGGTGAGGCTGGGGTTACATTTCAGGGAATGAAAAATCCATCTCGAGGAGATTTATGATCATATCACCTATTGCACAACGAGGAGCTCACGTGGATCGAGTGCTGTGCTCGTCGTGGGCTCTGACAACGCTAATTAAGATGCTCCTATAACAAGATTACAGATGCACTTATTGCAAAGCTGTAATGGTCAAACCCTCCCATAAGGCACAACAGCTGAACAAGGTGCTGGGAGAGCTGCAGATTCCTACAGGGATCCCATAGAAGAAGGAAGCAGGGCAGCTGGAGCTGGCATGGGGTGCAGAAGGGTGAGTCTATCAGGTCATTCAGCTCGAAAGATTCACTCGAACACAAATATGCAATGCCTACAGTGTTTCATAAGCAGGTAGTATGTACTCCTCCAACTTTCTGCACACCTTCCCAACAGAGGAGAGGGGACTCCTTTCGTGCTCTCTCAGGTATTTTTGGCAGTGGGTGTGTCCCCATACTCTGGAATAAGTCTTGCACTGAAGGCACCCAAGGTTTTCCCTGGCGCAGAACCATCTTTCAGCCTTCATGGAACACGTTGTACAAAGGCAAAAACTAAACTCTGCTCATCCAAATGACTAATACCCTAGATCTGAGACCACTTTTTCAATATCAGGCTTTCCTTGTGCCCCTGATTACAAGGAGGAATAATATAGATCACATGAATGGCAAAGCAGTTGATTCTGCCTGCAAACCAAGGAGGCAGATTGCAAAGGAATACAGTGCCAAGGGCCCACTGAGCTTGTTTGGGTGCTCAGGTCCCCATTCAGCTCTGCCCAGCAACATTTCTGCTACAGCCACCTGAGTTTTGAGTGAGGAGCAGCTGCAAGGCCTGGGAAACCTTCAAACCAGTTAATTGGTGGGCACAGGTGGAAAAGTTCCTGTTTGTTATGGCTGATCCTATTTTAACCCCAAGGAGGGGAACACAGACACCAGCCTGCAGGGAACACTGAGCAGGCAGTGCCAGCAGGAAGGGAAGTGTGGCTGGAGTGATCCCATCGTGGCTCTAATTACATTAGAAATCTTTTTACTGGCTTTAATGGGATTTGGATCAGGTGCAAAGGAAGCCACCCTGCATTCCCCTGATCTGTCACTCCTACCAGCACAGCAAAGCAGTCAAATCCCAAGTATCCCTTTTGGCATGTCTGCACTCCGAGGGGGATACAACCCCCCCACTTAACAACACATAACCAACCTCCTCAGTAATAAAACAATTTGATTCTTAATATATTGAGAGGAATTAGTACAGTAGGTAAGAAAGAAAGTAGAGAATTAAATACAAATTTTTTAACATGGTATTTTCCCCTCTGACAACATTTCCTGGTATTTTAAGCAAACAACCATGCTAAGGAAACCTGTAAGTGGCTAGGGCTATACTTAGAATAATATTAATCTTTGCATCCAGAAAGAGGGGAAATGAAGTACTGAAAATGCACATTAAAGCCTCCCATGTAACAGAAGCTCTGCTGCATGTCCAAAGCCACCACTGTAAGAAGTGCCACCTGATTTTTGTGGATTCTGCTACAGTTTAACATCAAAGAGATTATTTTTTAAAGAAAATAAAAATCCTTATTATGTGCAACGTTGGCTGGGGTTTGTCACTATTCCTTGCCCTTCTAATAAAGAAATTAGGTGGGTTTACAGCAAGCCATAAACTCCTTGCTGCTCTCCTAGATAAAGAATCCCACTCCTCCTCATTTAGAAGCTGCTAGCCTTGCTGTAGGTGGTAATTATGTTGAGGGTGAGTTGCTGTGGTTTCTGTCTGGCAACACACAGCACTGGCACATGCAATCCCCACACTGTCTGGAAACAGCATTACATCAAACCAGCCAAGCTAGTGGCTTACACAACCAGCCCCAGCCCTTTGAAATCTGTCAGCTCCAGTGACTTGCTGTGTGCACTCCTGCCTCTCAGACATCAGCTTCATCATCCTTACCATACAAGTACCAGGCTCCTTTAAAAAGAAGATTTGGAAGCATGGACCTTTGACCTAACTTAAAAGCTTATGAAGAAAAAGAAAAAAAATATCTGCATCTCAAACAGCAAAAAATCTGCTTGATTTTAACAAAAAATCTGACCTCAGCTCAAGAGAGGCTGTGGGTGCACCCGTGGAGAGGAACCTCAGAAAACACCAAACCAGCCAGAACCAGAAAGGGAAGCTGCACAGTTCTGCTAGGGAAATTAGTTAATGAGTTAATTTGGAGCCAGGCTGGGGATCCCCAAGGCAGGGCAGCACTGCACTCTGTAAGCAGGCACATGCCACTGTTAAATCAGAGAGCTAGGGATCAGGTTCTTCAATAAAATCAGTTCTGCTGCGATCCCTGGCCCAAAATTAGAGATCACTGAGGAATCTCAACTCAAACAAGGCATCCAGGTCTCCAGCTCTGGGACAGCCACGGGATGACCTGTGAACGAGGACTGCCTCCTGAAATCAGTGGGACCAGACATCAAGCAGGGAAGTGCTCAGCTCAGAACAGCTGTATCTGCATCACAGGCTGTGCTAAGGAGGCAACAGCCTGAGCCACAGAATCACGGCATTTTCTACACAATTTGAAAACAGACACGTTGTACTTTGACAAGAAATGCTGTAACTATGTCCTTGGAGGATTGTTGTTCTGTACCAAAGAATTATTTCCCTTCCCTCTCCTCCCCTCCCCTCCCCCACTTCCCTCCCCTATGAATTAGTAAATGAATTTCTGCCACAAACCCTCAAACCATGTTCTTCCCAATCAAAGAGTGAAACGATACCCGAGAGAGCGAGGCAGCACAGAACCAGTGAGATCCTGCAGACAGCCAGACTGGGTGGAAAGCTCCTGTCCCTGCCACACACAGATGGGCACACACACCCACAAAGCCTATGGGGGTAAAACAGGACAATACCAGAAAGAGGATTACAGCCAAACTAACACTGCTGGAAAATGTTCTCCTGCAACTGGACAGCTGAATCATCTGCAACCAGACTGAAAAAGATGATACACAACAAAAGGCAGCACATGTAATTTAATAACTAACCACAGTTTTGTTGTTGGTTTTTTTTTTTTTGGTTTGGGTTGTTTTGTTTTTTTTTTCTGGCCTTGCATGACAGCTTTGGAAGCAATTCCTTAAGGGCAGGGTCTACATTATGGGAGACTCCAGCACAGGCACTTATGGGCAAATATATTACAATCTGCATATACTTCCAGGGGAAATGAAGCCTGCAGTTTAGCTCAGGGTCTGCACTTCAGTGTTTTAGCAAATGGGGGGACGTAATGTGTGCCTGTGAACTCAGCTGGAATACAGATCCAAGGAGATGGGATTCTTATAATGCCTTTTCTTTCTTTTTTTGGTAAGACACAGTGCTACAGGGGCTAAATAAAAAGCTTTTGAGAAAGTCACTGAGAACAAAGTGGCAGTGGCAGCAGCGGCTGCACAGCCGGTGTCCACCCCGTACAGCAATCACACCGCTCAGGTCGTGATGAGGGAAGGACAGCCCAGGCAGCAGGTGGGATGCAGGGATGGCAGGGGGCACCACCCCAGCACCTCTCTCTGTGAAACTCTCTGCTCATCACTCGTGTCACACGGGCTGCTCCCCTGCAAGGAACACGCAGAGGAACAGAGGAGCTCCAAATGCATGTCCCAGGCAGGGGAAGCAGCTGGCAGGCATCTGTAATTGAATTCCAGGAGGACTTGGGCTATTTTTAAAATTCTCTGTAGGTTGGCTGTTTTTCTTTCTTCTTTTTTTTCCCCCACACAGGTGAACATTTCCAAAACTCGACAGAGCTTTAAAGTTTCTCTGCAGACATCTCTGAGTTCCAGCGCCGTGTAAAAACCGTGCGACGGCAGCAGGGCACGAGCAGCCAGAACCAGATCCTAAAACTGCACCAGGGAGGCAGCAAATGAATCAGTTTCCTCTTTAATTGTATATTCCAAGGATAAAGAACTTTTGTCTTGATGCTCAAACACACAAAACCTCTTCTACTGTATTTCTACCCTAGAGGGACACTGCTTTTCTAACAACTCCACAATAAAACAAATGCTATTGTTATTATTTATGTGCTGTGCTTCTGCATTATCTACTCACCCACGGATTGGAGGGCACATTGGTATCTAAGGAGTGAAGCCCAACAAAATGCAGGCCACAGAATGTAAGGATTTTCAGTATTTTGTTTCCATAAGTGGCACCTGAACGAGGTGATTTCATTTGACCAGCCTAACGCCGTACCAGGACTCCTGACATGCTCTTGTCCATGAGCAACCTGACCTGCTCAAGTTGTCGTTAAGAGCTTCCAAGACCTCTGGAGTTCCTCCATCTCCTGGAATGCCTGTGAGATGATAACTGGAGTCCTAATATTCTCTCACCACAACTTGGGAGAGTGGTCCTTTACTCATGCTGTCCATCTCCAGCTGTCAAGACCTCTGAATCTGTGACCTGTTTGGGCACTGCCTCTGCTTATGAGAGGCAGGGTGTGGGACCACTTCCTTGGATGGATTAGCAGTGGATGGTTACAGGATCCAAAACGCAGCTCAGAATGGCTGATTTGAAGCAGGAAAAACCAATGACTGCTAAAGCTGCAGAGAGTCCTCGTTTCACTCACAGCACAGTCCAGGCTGAGCTAGACTAATTTATTTTCTGAGTTGCTGCAGCAAGTTAAATTCTCTGATGATAATGAGCAGTCACCGACTGCATCACCAGCTCATTAAATAAACTCAGTATCCACTCATTAGCAAACACATGGATTTAAGACTTGCTGGCTAGCAAAAGCACAGCATATGATATTTGTTGGGGCATAATTTCTGTTATTTTTGTTCTGATTTGTGGAAAGCCATCCTTGTGTAGCTGCAGCGTGCCTCCCTCTGTCTTTTGATTGTGCTAGATTATACACAAAATCTGTTACTTTTAAAAAATAGTCAGAGGATAAAGCCTGGGATCATTTTTCAGGGTTTTGCAAGGCAGGGTTATGTAACTATACATCACAATGTAGATTTCAACACGGGTATTTTTGTTGTGTATAGACAGGTGAAATGAAAGAATAGAGGAAGAGCAAGAGAAATGAAGAGAAAAACCTCTAAGCACCAGGAAAAAAAAATACCATTTTGTGATGCCTGCTAATACAAAAAACAAGTCCAACAATAACTTCCTCTTGGAAATACAATAAACAGAGAATAATAGAATGTGTATCATATAAAGTGATATTATTTGCTGAATATTCCCCAAATGCACAGCCGGGATACCTGATCTTATCAAACAGCACTGGATTTTGTTGAAAGCACTGCTTTGAAAACGCCTATTTTCCTACTGTAGGGGTGGCAGGGGAAGTGTTTAAGAAGCAAATGTTTTGACTGCCATGCAATCAGGCTGCCTGCAAAGCAGTATACTCTGGCCCTTAGCAAGCAGGGAAGATTTAATAGAGCTCAACATTTCGGGGGGTTTGGTTTCTTCACAGCTCCTGGGCAGCACTATTTTTCTTTTCAAGGGCACGAAAATGAACAGTAGTTGCCATCAGAGGAGGAACGATGGGATTTCAGACGGCACTTTGGACAAATGCTGGGGTGACTGTGGCAGGGTGGGGATGGGGGGAACCACTTCTCTGCCATGTCAGTTTGCCACAGCTCTGTTCTGTCAATACGTTCCTCAGCTGGCTGTTAATAAAAATGGTTGCTTAAATTGCAAACTGCCCCAGCTGCTCCATGTTTGCTGGTTTTTCCCCATCCTGCAGCCACAGGACCTTTTTGGGGGCGTTTTTTGTTTTTTTTTTTGTTTTGTTTTGGTTTGGTTTTTTGTTTGGTTGGTTGGTTGGTTTGGGG